>JARKHS020022943.1:0-237270 GCA_030143305.2 Amblyomma americanum | reverse complement strand
GCAAAGCACGTAACAATATATTCTAGATGTCCTGGCGCTTTTCCACAAAGTTGAAGCCGCCATGACCTAGATCGACAAGATAGGCCGTGTTCTGAAAGAGATTGCAGATGACGCTTTTTATTTACTTGTTTGCAAAGACTGTACTACCGTTGATACAATCATAAAAGAATGCCGTCGCTTCGAGCAGGTTAAAAGCCGCCGAATTCCTCTCCAAGTCTCTGACCTCCCGAATGCGGCCGCCACCTCTCTCTGCGAGAAACAGCGATTAGCGTCCAGCGCGTCCTCCGATGATGTCAACGTCGCCGACACTGTCACCCGGATTGTTCGCCGCGAACTGGAAGCCCTTGCGCCTGTGATTCCCTGTTCGTCCGCACCTGAATGACTCTACCCGCCGTGTCGCTGATTCGCCCCGATGTGTGGCAGGAGCTCGCTAACCTGGAACTCCCTACGGCAGTGTGCGCCATCAGAAGCTCGTACATGTCCGAGCCACCTTTATGTTTTTCGTCGCCCATATTAATCTCCGTCCCGTTACCGCAGTCCGAACGAGTGGCGCACGGCATACAACCACCCCGTCTGCTTCTGGCTCTCTCGCATTGGCCACAGAGCCCGCCATTGCCGCCGTCTATGGTCTTAAGCGCCCCGCGCCTTCTTCCCCTGCTTCTGTATTCCTGCCTCGTTCCACAACTTCTCGCGCCGAGCCCCGTTCGAACCGTCTGACGCCACCGTTCTCCCTGCACGCCGATTCCAGCGCTCTCCGTCGCCGCAAGGCCGCTGCTCTCAGTCCCCACAGTCTCCGTCCAACAGCCGTTCCCATTTGGGAAACTAAATGATCCAGATCCCAGAAGTGACGCGGCATACGTGCATCAACGCCCCGGATCACAAATCCTCTATCGACCACACAACCCAATCTCCTGGGCGTCACTATCGACCTTGTTCCTGTGCGCACCCTGAAATTTGACACCGTTGCTCATGTATCAGTGATTAATGCAGCCCTCCACCGTTGCCTTACCACCGCCACCACCGTAAAGTCCTCACGCCTGCCATGTCCCGTGTGCGTGTCTCGGAGGGTAGCATGCCTGCTGTCTACAGTATGTGCACCGCGCGCGTTACTATCCCTGGCCAGAGTATACCGGTTCAAATCATCGTGCTGACCACCTGTGGCCATGACGTTATCGTCAATTAAGATTTTTTGACTCAGCATTCCGCCCTCATCGACTGCTCGCCTACATCTGGAAAATCCACTGCTGAATTCGGACCCAGTCAATATATCCCTGCGACTGTTGAGAGACGAATATGCTCGCTTGTCATCCCGTACCGCCTCTTTCGTTCCACTGACCCTATACCACCCTGCTTCCGATAGCGACTATCTCGCTGCGCCCAATCTTGACTTCTTGGTGACCCGTAATTTCACCCTACCTCACACCATCGCCACGGTTCACGCGAATGCCCTCTCTCTCCCTTTCCTCAACTTCGGCATCTGTTCCTAAGAGTTCCCGTCCGGCGCCTGCGTGGCTACGCTATCCCTTCTCGCGACTTGCAACGTGGCTAAGTTGGCCGCCACCCCAGTTCAAGACACCACCGCCACGCGTCGGTGGTATCCTCTGTCGACAGACGCTTCCCGACCGTGATGGCCACCGACCTCCGTCCCGATCAAACTGCCCAGCTCCTTGCCGTTCTCGAATATTTTTCGGATATTTTTATTGTGAACAACACCGCGCTGGGCCAAACTCTCACTGTCAGTCACCGCATTATCACCGGCGATGCGCCTCCCATCCGCCGCCGCCCGTATGGGGTCTCTCACGCCGAGCGTCACATTATCAATGTGGAAGTTACTAAAATGCTCGCGAAAAATATTATCGAATCATCACACAGTCCCTGTGCCTCAACCGTCGTACTTGTCCAGAAAAAAGATGGCACCTGCCGTTTTTGCATTGGTTATCGCCACTTGAGCAAAATCACTAGAAACGACGTGTACCCCCTGCCGCTTATCGATGACGCATTTGACTGCCTCTGTGGTGCCAAATTTTTCTCATCCATATATCTTCGCTCCTGTTACTGGCAAACTGCTGCAGATGACCAGGACTGTGAGAATACCGCTTTTGTGACCCCTGATGAAGTTTATCAATTCATGCCTTTCGGAACTTGCAACGCACCAGCCCCCTTCTAACGCATGATGGATACTCTTTTGCAAGGCTTCAAGTGATCCACCTGCCTGCGCTATATTGATGATGTCATTGTATTTTCGCCCACGTTTTCCTCTCATGTCGTTGACATTTACCAGATCCTTTCCCTCTTCCGTCATGCCGGCCTGCATCTCAAGTCGTCTAAGTGCTGTTCCGCGCGCCATCAGGTCACTATCTTGGGTCATTTTGCCAACAACATAGGGATGCATTCTGACCCTGAAAAGATCCGCGCCGTCAAAGACTTTCCCCAGTGACGTTCTTTTAACGACGTCCGAAGTTTATTAGTGATGCGCTCCTACTTTCGTCGCTTCATTGAACGCTTCGCCGACATCTCCCGCACCCACATCGACCTCCTCAAAATTGACGCCAACTTCATCTGGGGGCCCGACCAAGCACAAGCGTTTTCCAAGCCTGATATTGAAGCTTAATACCAGGCCAGTCCTGGCCCACTTCGATGTGACCGCTCCTACTGAAGTCCGCACTGAGGCCAGTGGCTACAGCATCGGCGCTATCATCTCTCAGCGGCAATCCAGACAGCACCGTGTCATCGTCTACGCCAGCCGCCTCCTCTCTGCCCCAGAGCGGAATTACTCAAATAGCGAACGTGAGTGCTTAGCCTTGCCTTGGGTGTTGCGAAATTCCACCCACATTTATACGGCCGCCCTTTATAGTTGTCGCTGACCACAATGCGTTGTGCTGGCTGTGTTCCCTGAAAGACCCTACAGAACGGCTTGGCCGTTGGACTTTGAGCCAGCAGCAGTAAAATACTGTGTACTCTAAATGTCTGGTCACATTCGTGTCGAGGCCGACTGCCTTACCCGTTACCCCGTTGGCCTGTGTGACAATCCTTGCACTGACATTGATGACGCTCTGCGCTCTCTCTCTACCCTCGCTGACAAGGGCGAAGAACAGCGCCACAATGCCGAGCTGCGCTCAATTATTGTTAGCCTCAACACCGCACCATGCGATGCTCAATGCGCCTCTCTTTGTGCTCCGTTATGGAGTTCTAAACCGGGGGAGCCTGAACCAAACTTGCCGAGACCTCTCCTCGTTGTGCCAAAGCACCTTCGCACTGCTGTCCTCCAAGACCTGCATGATCTCCTCACTACTGATCACTTGGGTGTTTCCCGTACTAACGACCGTATGCGTCGTCGATTCTTTAGGCCCAGCCTCTACAGCTGTGTACACCGCTATGTTGCTGGCTGCGACGAGTGCGAGCACTGGAAGCGCCCACCACTCCGTCATCCGATCTGCTTTAACCGATTGACGTTCCACCCGAACCATTCCATTGCGTCGGCATAGACCTTTGGGACCGTTTCCGGAATTCACCACGAGAAAGAGACGGGTGGCTCATACTACAGACTACGCCACTCGTTACGCGATCACGCGGGCACTGGTACTGCTACTGATGTTGCCGGCTTTCTTTTGACCGATCCCATCCCTCATCATGGTGCTCCCCGTCAACTTCCAACTCACCGAGGACGCACTTTCACTCCAGAGTTGTCGCCGACATTCTTCTGTCGTACTTTACAAAACATAAGCTCACCAGAGCATACCGTCCGCAGACAAACGTCCTCACAGAACGCCTCAACGACACTCTCAACGATATGCTGGCTCTGTACGTTTCTCCGGACCATTTCGACTGGGATTCCGGTCTCCCCTAAGTGACCTTCGCCTACAACACTTCTCGCTATGACACTGCCAGTCACTCCCCTTTTTATTTTTTTTACAGCCGCGAGCCCCTGCTGCTCTGGACACGCTGCCTCTCACTTCTACTGCTTGGGCATCTGCATACGCCATGGCGCCATTGCTCGTGCTCACCGCCCCCGCCAACTCGCACGCTCCCGGCTACTCGCTTCCCAGACCTCTCAGCAGGAATTCTTGAACCGTCGTCACAGTATAGACTCCTGCTCTCCTGGCTCCCTCGTCCTGCTTTGGTCGCCCTCTAGACGCGTGGGGCTCTCTGAAAAACGTCCATCCAGCTATTTCGGCCCGTATCGTGTCCTGCGCCAAGTCGCCGCAGTAGACTACGAGATTGCTCCGGCCTTCCCCGGTGCCACGTCTTCTCGGCATCAGACTCATGCGCACGGCTCCAGAAAGCAAACAGGAAATAATTATACAGGCACGCTTACAGCTTCTCGATTTCTGTCCCTTGACGTTGGCATTACGCACGATTTATGGCATAGCTCTCAGTTTTCGTTTTGACATTTAGTCTTAACGAGTAGTTAGTATTTGAAAAGAAATAATTCTCAAGGAGACAAATTAGCCAGAGGCGGCAATATTCTTGGCGACATCTTGAAACTGCGCCTTTATTTATATTATGGGACGCTAATGAACCTCAAACTTCTAATAGCTCTTTATGTACGGGGCTGATATTTATCATTTTTCATAATTATGTGGAGTTTTTGGGAATTGTTTTTAAGGCTATGGTTTATAATATTCATGTTTTATACCCTTCAGCGCTTCGGTTATTGTATTTAAGCCGCCGTCACTTAACGTAGGTTCGAAGCGACGCCAAAGCTAAAATAGAGTGTTTGAAATAAGCTTCCAGCATTATTGCTAAGCTGCCACTTCTCTCTTCTGCTGTTAAATATTGTCGGTGCTTCTGTTTGTATATTTCCGGAATACTTGTTCGCCAGAACTCAATGTTTCTAAAAGAATTCAGTTCCAGACATTAACGCGCGAACATTACGTTTGGCCAGAAAAATAACCTTGCTCTCTCCTATTTAATCTGAAAGCGAAAGTCCATTCGCAATCGCTTAATGGCCAGGATGGTATTTTTCGTTCACTCCAATTTATAGATGTCTTTTATAAATTCGACGTAATTCATTCACTGAAGGAAGAACATGCCTCCTTAAATTGCAAATATGTTGGATTGTGTACAGCACATACGAAAAAGGAGAATTTGTGAAAATAAATTATTTAACATGCAGGTTTGCTGATCTTACGCAGATATATTATTTCATTGTATTTGTTACCGTGTTCGGGTTAGCATCAGTCCTGTACTAAAACTGCAGCGAATGGTTTGAAGCGACGCATTTATGTTAACTCTACATAAGAAAATTTTCAGCATCATCTTTCTTTCTTAATTCTGGCATAGTCGAACTGGACCTGCTATTTCTCCAGTTGCAGTGGCCTTTGCAATTTGTCTTCTCCGGTACTGGGCTCGAAAGGCACTAGTTTTGCGCAATATACAGTATTAGTGTTAAATTTCTTGAAACAACTTTGGAAGCCGTTCGTTCTTCCAATGAGAACAAATAACGGCGACAAATTAAGAACGACACAAATTTTTCAAGTCACGAAAGGGACTCGTTTTTTGAGACCACAATAAGGGTTAAACTCATCGGCATTGAGGGACAAGTGGCACGAAGCAAATCTGTTGTCTTGAACACTGCGATGTTGACCAGTGTTCCCGGCTGCTCCCTCGCCGCTGTAAGAACCTGCTCGCAGTATGCGCCAGAGGGTGAGATGTGATTGTTGTGGGGCAGCCGATTCCAGATATGGTGCTGATGAGGGAGGTCAGCTGCTACATCAGCGGGTCGCCCGCGCTGCATAAACTGGAAAGGGTTTTCGCTGCCGCTTGCCGAGGAGCCACATTGTCGGGAATCTGCACTGTTTGTTCATTCTTCAAAGCTGCCGGCACTCAGCTTTATCGCTTTGTTTGCGATGCAAGACGCGATCACATGTGTCCTGATTGGGCGCATCCAGGCGGAGCCGATTCTACGTTGTTCCAGACAGTTGTGGTAACTTTGTACGCCGTATCTGGAATGTTCGCGATTAGCTTTAAACTGCGCACGGCCGAGAGCGGCGAGCATTCTGCTCGACGACTGCCGAGCGCGTTTGTTGCTACAATAACGCCGAGTCATTCAATAATTTGGGGGCGCAAGTCAGCCTTATCAGGAATTTCATTTGGAAGCTTTCGCTGCCTTCCTGCATGAAGCAGGAAGATAGCGCAGTGCGTAGCGCAGGAAGACAGTCCGCAGCTCCCAAGCGCCCGTTCATAGGTTTAGCAGCCGTTTAGCTCACTAAGTTTCGTCACTTGACGTCTTTTTCTCACGTTTCTTTAATAACCTGCTTGGTCTTCATAGTATGCAGCATGATGGTCAATAAAGTACGAAGATGAAAATATTTGCAATTGTTTAAGAGTTGAAAAAACAAGCTCGCCTGAGGGATGTTTCCACACGGTGAACTCTGTGCGCTTGATGAAATAAGCCTTATTAATTTCCTATTAAAGGAAGGGAACCGATGTATTATATACCAAAAATAGTAGCGAGCATGTAAAATTTGTTCAAGGCATTCTTACTGGTAATGCCAAAGGTTGGTACGACTTAGAGTTGAAAATAGTCCCGAGTTAACAATTTCTTTTGTTTCGTTGAATACCGGCCGAGAAAGGCGATGCGAATAGAAGTCACTGGCCAGAAACTTGGTTTAATATTCTTCAGCCAAACTGGTTCTGACAAACACACCCTCAACAATAAACATGCCATTGCTGCTTAGTGGCACACAACGATACATATTTTGCACATGAGTGACGGTGTGTGTTTTATGGGACCGGTAACGAAGCGCCCATGTACTGGATTGCGAGAGATAAAACTGCATCATGAAAATACTTGGAGTCGCCATCCAAAAAAACGCAAAAGATGTTCATCATAACCAGCGTCTATTGTCATCCTGAAAGGCGCTTTGCATAAAGTGGTGGCACGTCCCTTTAGGCGATCTGACTTGTATAAAGAAGTCTCCGGTCTCTTCTCTAATTTAGTTTCCTAAATGAATGCAAGTGTTCTGAATTACATAATTCATTACTCGCGCCTTGTCTGCTAATGCACCTGAAGCGAACAGATTTACTAAAATTGTTTTCAACACGAAAAATTGCATAGAATAGGATGTCAAATACCCCCAATCAAATGCTCCATACCTCAAAATTTGGTGTTGCGCTCACGTACACAGACATTTTTAATCAGAAATATATTGTATTTGATAAGTGTAGTGATGTTATCAATGACCGAACAACCACTCTCCTTTAACGCCCATAGAGGTTTATTTAGTGTTCTATTGCGAGCCATGGCTCCATAATCATAATCTTTCATTTGCATTTGCTCCATTTGCATAATACAGCGACGTTGGCCCCTCCTCCTGGCCTCCACCTGAAGCAGAAAAAAATGTGATGTGCGCTGAATGGGCGACTGAAGTGCCTACAAGTATCAAGAAGCGGTATATTTTCCAATAAAAATAGGTGGCCAATCAATTGCTTAGAGCCAAACTTCCGGTCGTAGCACGTAATGCCACCGTTGCAGAATAGTTGAATATGTTCCTTGAGAACCAGTATCACTTCGCTCAGTTAAGACCTCTTTCACGTTGAAGACCTCCGCAGTAACTCAGCGGTTTTGGTGCTTGGATTCTGACCCGAAAGACGCGGGTTCGGTACCGACGGCAAAATGCTACAGACCTCGGTACTGTGTGACGTCAGTGCACGTTAATGAACGGCAAGTGATCGAAATTATTCGGAGCTCTCTACTGCGGTTTCCCTCATAGCTCGAGCCGCTTTCTGACGTTAAAAACCACGAAGCCATGTTTCTATTTGGCACCAAGTTGCATATAGGTTTCGGCTAGAAATTTCTGCGCTCACATCGAGCGCAAACGTACATTTCAAAGCAGTTTTCAATGTATATATACAGTATTTGGAATTCCATGCATGACCAATTTGCCTTGTAAGAAAAGTTGTTCCTGTGCTGAGAATAATTCCCGAGCGCATGGGAAAAAACTCATCCCTGCACTATGCAGATCAAAAGACGCTACAAACCAGCACGGAAAGCAACGGATATATATTCTTCAATCTCATGTGCTAGTCATACTGCATTCTACCAAGTTTCGTCCGTCCGTCTACGTGGCGAAATTCCTTACACAACTTGTGTCCAAGCAAAGAAATAAGGAACTCATCTTGATGTTGAGCATTTATTTCCTGTTGTTAACGCTGTCGAAGAAAAGGTTTTGTCGGTGTGATAATGTATTGCTACTTACTGCGTCTCGTCGATTCGGACATCTTGCCGAAGCTTCTGCACGTAGTTCTTAGGTCGATTTAGTCATGTTAGGGGTTAGAGCGTGGAGAAGAGAGTGTGCTATCTCAGGGGTGCGCCAACACGGCACTATCATGAATTGTTGCACAGAAATAGATGCAAACTCGAAAACTAAGTGTTTGAAAAAGAGTGAAATGTGTTCAGGGAAATTATTTTACATTTTGGAATACCGTGAGGCTTAAAATTTTGCTAAATTGTGCTTTACAGCGCCAACCAAGGTGCCTGTTTCAATAACATTGTTGGAAGATATCGCTATTGCCACATTTATACGTCCTCTACATTATGCGGGCTAAAAGCTGCGTGAAAACATTGTGTCTAGGGCTATAATTATCCCTGCGCACCGATGTTTCGAGAAATATTACGGTGCGCACTCTGAAACAATACGAAAGTTTTTTTCGTCTACGCTTTCTCTCATAATGCGTGGTGGTTAAATTTTTCAAGTTATTTCGTTCGTGCATATACATATTATTCATATTGAATTTTTATAGAGCAACGGATTCTCTAGTATAAGAGCACTTAATACATGTTTGCCAACGTTATTGTACTATGTCATCAAAGAACACCTGTTCAACAACATACCTTGATCGCCTGACGGCGTAAGAATGCTAATTCCACGGGAAATTCCTCAGACGTTTTATGTTGTTTAAATAGGACTATATCCAAATAAATATTTAGCCTTTATATCAGTGTAGAGCGGCGCTTGTTACGATAGCAATATTCCATGGCTCGTACTAACCCATGTATGAAGAAAAAGGAACGCCGACCAAAAGGTTGTTGTTTAAAACGAAGACGTATGGAAGCCGAAACGTCTTCGTTTTAAACAACAACCTTTTGGTCGGCGTTCCTTTTTCTTCATACATGAATCTTCTACCCGACCAGACGAGTTTTCGTCAGACTTTAAATTTTAGTACTAACCCGAAGCTGCTATTCTTCATTTTTGTTTGTCTTCTTTTCAGAAATAACGCTACAGCTGGCAAAATTGCTTGTTCTTTACGATACGTCTTCAAATCATGAAACCATCTGTAGTACTTGAGCTTCTCATTTTAATATCTGCCATCAATTTGGTAAGTATGTAAGAAAATAATTTTCAAATATTTCACAGCGTCTTCCCACTTCCTGCGGCACACCTTCGGAGGAAGATTGTTATAGCCTTCGAGATATCTTATTCCAGTGCTACGTATAGAAGACTTCAGCATTTACAAATTACGTCCCAACATATTTGACAGGAAGAATCAGAAGCGAAGTGTTCACATTGAAAGAAGCCCAATCAAAAAGCCGCAATCCACAAAGTATGCAATAGTATTGGATTTAGCACAGAGAGGAAAACAATTTCAAGCCCTACACAAGAATCACAATAAACGTATATAAAACAGCACTCAAACATCAAAATGAGTCAGGCACTGCGCAACAGGCAGCAAAAAAATGAGGAGCAGTTTCGGATTAGAATTGCACTAAATGTTCAGAGGCGTATGGAGCACTACTTAGAGAGGTAGCTTGACGCAGAAACGAGCAGCCCGAGGAAAATATTTGTATTGAAATACATTTTTATAATGTAAGTAAACGGGAAAAATTGTTCACCAAGTTTACGTGTGAGCTGGTAAACTCAAACCTCTGTAATTACACGCTGCAATCCCGTACTGTAATGTGCAAAGATCACTCAAAAGCATGCTGAGTGAACGACGTGACGATGAAATTTGTCCTGACACCCGGGCTTGCTCATCACGAGTGATATAATTCATGTGCGGCGTTTGGCTGCCGTGCTGTTCACAGAAATTGCGCAGAGGAAGAGTTTTGAAAAAAATTAATGATGAGCTTACTCAAAATAATTTTCTCTAACCGCTGCAAAACTGCAGATCGATGCAGGAAATCAGCGTCTGACGTAGCAACACAACTTGAAGGCAAGAATTGTTTTTCACTTTATTGTGCGACCCACTTGTCAAATTACAAGAAACCACTGCGCAGAGCGCATCGCTGTGGAAGAAACGTGTTTTGAGCGCGAAAAGAGCGTTAAATACTCGTGTATTGATCTAATCATTCAACTTTCGGTTCAGTTTCAGTACAAACAATAGACGAGAATTTCAATATAATTCCAATCTATGAGTTCTGTCCTCCTTAACAAAATGAGATGCATGCAAACCAGGAAGTTCTTGAAAGTGCCAGCGCATAAAATTTTTCCTGAATGCCCGTAATGATTTGAAATGCAATTACACTACCCTTATTTAGCAGCTTTTTACAAGGCGATCTTCAGTAAATTCAAGACAAGTTTGTGCCTCGCAGAGACATCACTTTCAAAGAAGCACCAAGCGCGTTTTAGAATGTGCTATACTTGTCAAGGATAAAAGCAAAACAAAATAGTCTACCCGTCCCGGGTCGTCTAAGTATACTCATTAAGCGGAACACACTAAATATAAGTGGCCAGAATTTTGGACTTATGCATTTGAGTCAGTAAGTTGTGAAGTTGAACCACGGCGGCATAACCTGGAACATTTCTCGTAAATCTGTCAAGCTATTCTTCTACGATAAGTGGTTTGATTGCGCAGCCTATATTGCAAGATTACTGCTTCTGCAGTTTTCAGCTCTGTACTCTTCGTTTTCACAGGTATTGGCATGCGGATCGGGTGAGGAAAGACGCTATTGTACCAGCGATGGTCATTACCCCGAGAACATATGCGGTGATATTGAGAAAAAGAGGTCGTGCAGGCCAGGGACGAAGGTGTGCGCGTGTCCACATGGAAAGTGGAGGCAACGTGGTTCGTGGAGCTGCGTAGAACTTGGCAGCTGTTGCCTAGGCAGATTTTCTATTCAAAGCCGATGTTAGCTGACGGCTTGAGGCAGTGAATAAAAGTACTTGGTTACTGGAATAAAAAAAATACTTCGCACAATTTGCTGTCTTGTTTTTCTGCCTGGTAATCCACTGCAAGTACCAAAGTCAAGTGCCGCTGGTTGAAATCAGAATGTTTGGTTACGGAAAATAAGGCTCGTGTATAATTGAACTTTTCACCTCATGAATCTTTTTCTACACCAAACAACAAAACAAATCCTGGCGTCGCTTATAGCACCCATTCCTATTGAAGCAGGTCAGACTCGGACTGGTAGTTACTTTTCGGCACTGAATTATGGGCAAAAGGCTCTGAAGCCGAGACAATGAAGTAGAGAAAATTTTAATCACTGAATAAGTTGGTTAGACTACAAAGTTCATTTAGCGATTGAGGAGACTGCGCAATTTTCAATTGATCGTGTGATTCTGACTGAACATTTATATTGCTTTACTTGCTTTCTCTCACCCTCGCCTTTCCAAGTGAAATGTTTAGCTTCACTCTAAAGTGGCTCATGGTCGAACCGCCTTGTTGGAATAAGCGGCATATTACGCGGAGCACAGGTACTGTCCTAGAACTGAGAGAGAGAGAAAAAAACTTTATTTGGTCCATTAAGTGTTTAGAGAATCATCCTGAACACGACAGCAGTTACTTTAGCACATAATGTCTTGGGCAAAAACAAATCTAGCCAGGGATGCCCGATGCCCCTCTTAGCATATACATCTGAAGGAGATGAGTTAAGACATAACTTTTGATTCCGCCTTCACTCATGCAGATTGAATCCACATTGATTCTTTGGGGACTAATATCAATGGGAATCTGTAGCTACAACAATACCGCCTTCGCACAGCATAAGCATGCAGAACAGACACTTATAAATACTTGGAAGAAACATTACCAGCATGATTTTTGTCACAAAGCGAAAGAAAACATCCGGAGGCTGCAAGATTTATGCAAACTGACGTCATTGTGCATTAAAGCATGCGCTTGCTCGCCTCCTAGCAGCTTTGCGATGACTGAGAAAGAGAAGTGCTCCACACACGCTGTAATCATACAGCTTGTAACACGACTGGGACGGTCACTGCTAAATGAAAATATAAAATTTTCAGAAAACTATAGCTCAACGCCGCCCACCGTCCCCTTGTAATCGCTGTCTGATGATGATGCTAGGCTTTTTTTGCAGCAAGGGCCTCTAAGGCCAAAGACCACCAAACAAGACAATAATGGCTGTCGGTGGACCGCGCGAAACTGTCAAGTATTTAAATAGCTATTGCACCACACTTCAACTCATTATAACACTGCCTCTTCGTTTCTATTACCCTAAACCTTCGCAACGCCCGTTCCTTTCCTTTCAATCACCTCATTCTTTTTTAATTTGTCTCTCTCTGACTGATAAATTTATACTTACCTTCTGCCCTGCACCTACCATTTTTTCACGAACCCCTGGCTGCCGCAGTCCTTTTCTCTTAATTCCTCGCTTTCTGTGACCTCGGACTCGTTGATTTTTCATTGCATTTCCTTTTTTATGCCCTCCGGTATTTCTTTCCGCCATGCACCAAAATTCTCTTATCTGAGTTTTTCAGGCGAACTCAGCCACCTGTTGCAGCTGGAAACATTGCCTTCCAATCCCAAATTCGCTATCTCTCGACGCTCCACACATTCGTATTCCTTTTGAGCGGAGCTGGAATTTTTCTTTTACAGTCTTGCAGGTCAGCCGGTCGATCCTGTTTAGCAGCCTTGATGCCTGGACAAGAGTCATCACTACCAATTCATATGCCCTTCTTACTTCACGAGCCTTTCCACTTACCGAGTCTTCCTCCTGTGAGGGAGACACTATTTGAACCACGCCAATCATGTATGAACGCTTTGCCAACTTAAAACAAGTCCTTTGTACAGAACGTTGGCAAGCAGCCTGAGGGTTTCTCTTATCAAGCGACAAGAAATCTAGGGAGGGCTCCTTCCTTGTTCATTTGGTGATTATCAAGAGCTACCTGCCACCTTCTCTCTACCATGAACTTCCTTGAAAGAGCACTTGAAAACGCGTATTTTTTAGGAACTACTCTGTAGGTCGCCCGGCCAGCTCGTGCTTATCAAGCGGCTTATAGAAAGAAGATATGCAGGACACGTACAAAAGCGACCGGAGGGTGGGTGTGTCGCCCGATAGCATGCCGCCAGCGTGAGAGATGGCTGGGTCAGCACTGCTGCCCGAGGATGCGTCGCCAGCTAGTGTGCCACCAGCGTGGGAGACGGCTGGTTCGGCACTGCCCCTGGGTGCGCCGCACGTTAGTATGCCTCGTTACAGACGGCGACAGCCCATCTGAATTAGCCACTTTGGGAGTAAGTCTCGCCTGCTGGAGGCCGACACTTCTGCTTTTTCGGAATGGTTCTGAGCCACACGATAGTGATCGTTCCCACGCTTCTCCCCTCTGAGGAGCACGCGGAGCGTCTCTCGGGTGGAGTCCGGGGACGAAGAAGAGCGGGGCAACAGTAGGGCCTCTTTCCCGGTAGAAGACGGACAGCGTGGGAGTACGGCGGCGGGCTGGCGGTCATCGTCCGCTATCTTCGCAAGGACGAAACGACCCCTTTCGGCTTCTCGACCCGACCGTGCGAGCTTGCCCGGCGCGTCGGCTGACATCTAAAGAACAGGTGTCAACAGCTCGTGGGAACTTTCGGCTGGCCACATCACACCACCCTCCGCAGTCGACGTGGATCCGACGGCATCCTCCTCCTTCCCAGGCTCGGCCTGTGGCGGGGGCGTGTCCCTATGTGCGGTGGTGCGAGTTTGCGCGCGAGAATGCAAGTTTCAGGCCACTACCACCCCGGCGAGGGCGTCCTCAACCTAGGGATTTTGGGGACAAAGAGCTGTATAAAACACGACAGCGAGTGCAGTGAAGATGATACTCCATTTGCGTCCTTCATTGCGATCCTAACTTAAGATCCTCTCTTCGGAAAGATCCCCACTTTTGGTTCTTATGGAAAAATTTAAATAAATCATATGGCACAGTTTGTCTCCTTAAAGGAGCCCGAGAACGTCATTCGGAGACGGGACCTGCGGGGCTACTCGAGGGCCCCTCCGTCTCCAACTCTGGTGGCACCGGTGGCGCTGAAGCCCAATCCCCAACACTGGTGACCTGCGATGGGCAATGACCCCCATCTGCAACAGCCACCAGCGAGGTAGATGGCTGAGTAAGCACTGCCAGTGTGTTCGTCGCCGGTAGTATGCCGCCAGCGTGGTAAATGGTTAGTTCGGCACTGCCTATGGGTGCGCCGCCCTGTAGTGTGCCACTAGCATGTGAGAGGATTAGGTCGGCACTGCCAGTGGGCGCGTCGCCCAGTAGTGTACCACCAGCGTAGGAGACGGCTGGGTCGGTACTGCCCGTGGGTGGGCCGCCCGGTAGTGTACCGCCGGCGCGGGAGACGGCTGGGTCGGCACGGCGCGCGGGCGCGCCGCCCGGTAGTGTACAGCCGGCGCGGGAGACGGCTGGGTCGGCAATGCCCGTGGGTGCCTCGCGCGGTAGTGTATCGCCGGCGCGGGAGACGGCTGGCTCGGCACTGCCCGTGGGTGCGCCGCCCGGTATTGTACCACCGGCGCGGGAGACGGCTGGTTCGGCACTACTCGTGGGTGCCTCGCGTGGTGGTGTGCCGCCAGCGGGTGAGACACTAAGCAAGGTTAGATGCAAACTGTATAAACTGCATTCCCCACTGCCACAGGATACAAAAGGTATGAACCCAGGATATTTGGGCGCCCCGGTATCCAGTTCTGCCACAAGACCACCGACCGCCTCCACCAACGACATCAACCCGCTCCACTACCAAAGGCATGCTGCCGCACAGGCGGCAGTATGTCGCTGCTACTACTGTCGACCTCTATCTGCCATCGAAGGAGGCTCTCAATACCGCAGGTAGTTTGTCAGCACCATCCATTTTACCGGCTGCCGTGTGATTACCCTTGCTTACTCGCTGCTCTAGGCTTCATATCCCTATGAGTACAAGGAGGGGAGTCTGTGAACGATCCTGTCCTAACTGTTCGAGTGGCAGGCCGCTCACTTCCAGCACTCTTGGATTCCGCTGCAAACGTGTCTGTATTCATCGACGAGATTAAAAGTACCTGCACGGAAACGCTCTGTACATTCAAACAGGTGCACACACAACCTCGCATGGCTAGAAGCCAAGTTTCCACAGCCATGTCAGGAATAAGACAGAAAGTTTCTTTGATGGCCGCAAGCTCACACATTTTTTATATCTGCAGGGGATTGCATGCCCTATCGTCTTGAGCCGCGATTTGATTGCGAAGAGCGGCATTGCACTGAATTCACAATCTGAACAATACAGTTTCGATTGAGGCAAGACGATAAGGCAGCGAGTGGTGTGGGATGTCAGTGCTGTGTGATGTCAGTGCAAAAATCCCCAGGTGGTCGAAATTATTCCGAAGCAGTCCACTATGGCACCTCTTCCTTCCTTTCTTTGTTCACTCTCTCCTCCATTCCTTCCCGATGCGGGTTCAGATGTCCGCCGATATCTGAGGCAGATAGTATGCCATTTCCTGTTCCCGCTAAAGAAATTTTCATTCAGAATAAAGTTACGGCACCTGCACGTCAACCTCCAACATTTGGGTCATGCCATTGCATTCCTTGTGGTCTTCATTAACAGCTCATCAGGAGCAGAGCAGCCTGCAAGGTAGCGGCATTGAAGCATTCAAAACTTGTTGCAGGTAGAGCAGCACAATGTGACCAGTTATGTACAGTATTGCAACCCTTGATTTCTATGTTTTTTGAGGTTCCATGGACCGTTACTCTACTGAAGCACCGCATGGACACTAAAAAAGCCCGGCCATATATATAATCCCCGACCGCTGACTGTCCACCAGAAAAGCGAGAAACGTACTTTCTGGTGGAAATAAAAGTTGTTCAATCAATCTACCAATAAAATAGTGACAACTAATGCAAGGAAGGAGGCATAAAATTGCTTCCGGAAGTACGCGGAATAAAATCAAAGTCCTCCAGACAACAACGCAATGACGCACCCCAATATGTCACAGAACTGCGTCACTTCTTGGAGTGTAAATTTGAACCTAGTGCATGCTCTTCCTTACGACTGTATACTAAAAAAAAGTTTTTCTGTTGAAAGGAAGGAATGTTTAATGAATATCGCAACAGAGCTCAAAATGATACAATGATACAATGTAATTTCCTATTCAAAGTTCATAAGCACTTTGAATAAGAAATGCGTCCGTAGATTTTGACAGTTTACAAAGCACATTATTTTTTGCTTCCGCACTTATACGATATCAATTTCCTTCAGACAACTACCGGTCTGTGATTATTATTTGCAATTTAAATCTTATTTTTTCTTTGGTCGTGTATACAGGTGTCTGCAGTTAAGCTCGAGACACAATCATGAGGGCCGCACAGAGTTTACCTGGATAGAAATGCCTTGTTTTGTCAAAGTTTCCTTCAAACGTCAATAGCCTAATCACAGGACAGTAATATATTCTTAAAAACTTTATTAGGTCTGGGTTGCCTTACATGGTGAAACTCTCAAAACACGCTCTTCGTTCAGTGCTTTGAAAGGCCAGCTGAGTGATAGAAAACTAGAGAGACACTTTGTCTAACACGCGTGCGTTAAAGGGCTAATAAACACGTATGAGAAATTAGTTGCCTTCCATTTGTAGATCCTTGGGAGTCCTCATACCAGTCCTAGAGCAGGGTGCAATGCTTAGTTACGCCATGAACCAATGCCCTGCGATTAAAAGTGGTTCCACCGGTGAGGCTAGTGAGCCACAGGCTGCTCTTCACGAGCAACATCTCAGTACTAGTCATTCAATTACCTGCCGCTTGCCACTGAGGCAGTTTGCTCACAATCCTGAGGGCAGGTTGTGATGACGTAACAAGGTCATTTTACTCAGGTGGCTCATCTGCCACCATTGCTGCTTCTCTGGGTATTTCGGGGGAATTTTACCGCCACCCTGGGTGGATAGGTTGGCTACATGCGCCTCCACACCTCAGCCCATTTCTCTCTCAAAATACCGAAGACGATGATGATGACGACGATGCCAGATTTTCTACCAAACAGAAACCTTTACGCTATTACGTTAAAAGCCTGCATACTACGGTTCGTTATCGAACAATTCTTTCTGCTAAAGATGTATGTTAGTACAGTATGCAAAGGAAACCGCAACCAGGTTTAAGAAACAGGAAGAGGCGCATTTTATTCTGGGTAATCCACGAAAACCAAATAGCTTTTAATAGTGTTACTACACTTTCCCAACAAAGTGACATATGAGAATTAGTAGCAGTAGGGAAATAAACTCTGTTTTTTGGCTTGTGTAATCCTGGATAATAGCAGCTGTATCATTCGCAGCGAGTTCTTTTTGACAAACCATCACGAACATGAAAAAAACAGTAATAAAAAGAAGCCATCTTTGCTCATCGTAACCGAGCCAAAATAAATGCCGCATGCACAGTCAAGTAGGCTCGCCACTTAGAAGCTTGGGCGATGGCACGCTTCATAATGCTTACTTCCTGCCGTGCCCCCCATGCTGCAAATATGGAAACCACCCGATAGGCAGGTCTACAAACCGTAGCGCTGCGTGGTGAGATACTGAAATTTTGATCGGCAGTGATATGTGCTAATATTTTTTACTCGCGACTGTATCACAAGGTTAAGTTCTGGGATCGCTTTTATTTGTAATTTTTATAAATTAAATTTCGCTGGTATATCGTTTACATTGAGGCTGTTCACACATGAATGTGTTTTGTACCGAACTGTTTCTGATCCTGCTGACCGTGATGCTTTGCAATGTGGCCTTGAAAGAATTTCTAAATGGTATGATAAATGGGGCATCACTATTAATTTCCGGAAAACTCTCCATATGTGTTTTACTAAGAAAATGGCACCTTGCAATTTTCTTAATTTCTTGTCCATTCCGAATACAAATCTCAGTATCTAATTAAGTAGTTATTTATATTGGCATAGGCACATAAATTACGTAATTATAAAAGCAGGTCTAATTTTGAGTTTTAGGGAGGAATTCTTTACAAAGTAAAGAACTGCTATACACAAGTAACGTAAGGTCTATACTGGAATATGGTGCAGAGTATGGGGCCCTGAAACTAAAATAATGATAAATTAGAAAAGGCCCAAATCCTAGCTGTCCATTTTGCTTTAAAAACTTACAGCAGGAATTTCAGTATGTAAGCAGCGCAGAAGTCTTTCGAATGGGTTTCACTGCAGGGACGCGGATATGTACTTAGGCAGAAATTCTTCCAAAATATTTACAATTCTAAAACAGGTATTGACCGTGACCATTAATTCGACCAGACTATTTATCTGCAAGGGACCACACTTTCAAACTGGAAGGCAATAAATGCACAACTACTTTACTAAAAATGTCACTTTTTCAAAAGACAATAAATGAATAAAATATGTTGCCCCAGGAAGTCGTTTCAACAAAATCCAATTAATCGTTTGCCGCGTTGCTGTAATTTTCTGCTTGTGATTGTTTGTAACAAATTACGCTGCAATGTATTTTCCTTGAGTTTTTTTTCCCTGCCGCTATGTTGCATGATTATGTTGTAACGCTCTCTTCCCAATGTAATGCCAAATAGGCGCTGTGTGTAATGAGATCAATAAAGACATTATACAGCCGAGTTCGGAATGTAGGTCGTCTCTTTTATTTGTCTCAAAAACCACATACAAGAAATAAAAATGTGTTTTCGAACAACACAGTGTTGCAAAAACAAAAACTGCCTGGAGGACCCCTCATTATTAATGTGATTGGTATTGATTTAACATCAGAAAAACACTACTGTTTGTACCCCCCCCCCCCCCGGTCAAGGAAATTAAATGTCACCCTTTGGCAAGCAATAAAAAGAAAGCATGCATAACTACAGTAAATTAAAAGGTACCAACAAAAAGTTGGCATCAGTAAAACTTAAGCGTATCACTTATTTGAAACAAGATTACCAAGAACATCTTAAAATCAAATTAGGAACTAAGAAACAGATCACAAAGTTTGTACCTCTCTGGCGAAGGACAGCAATGACCTTTGAGAGTACTAAAAGAAAGCATACATAAATATAGTTGATTAAACGACGCCAACAAAAAGCAAGTTTCATTAAAACTCTTAATTTACATATCTGAAAAACATCGCCATTGTCTTGTAAACAAACGAGGAACACACAAACACATCCCACAAGAACACAAACTGAAACTGAACAAGTACGCAAGGAAAAGCACCGCCTCGGTAGATAATATTAATAATATTAGAACTAGAAACATATTAAAAATAAAAAAGTGCATTTACTTACTGCACACTTTTGACTTGTCAGGAATCTAATATTGCACTTATAGTGTTTGTGATAACATGGCACATCCTTATAATTGCCTATAAGGTATTAGTGTAGATTAACACACATAGAGGAGAAATAGAAGCTGGCCGTGTGTTTAAACGGTACAGTGTTCAAACCACAAAGAGACCATTCTCACCAAAATTGGATCTTTTGTGAACCAGAAAAGAAAAACAGGCGTTGCCGTCAGCGGCCGATTTCGGAAGTGGAATGCAGGTGTTAGCACAGATTTTTGGGCGCGGATCCCAGAAGCTCAGGTACAACACCATTCACTTGTACACGGTGGCAGCCCGGTGGCAGAAAGGACAGATGTGGCGAATTTGAATTGACTGCTGGCAAGCTTTTTTAATCCCATTTTCTCTGCTACAAATGCATCTTTTCGCGCTAGAGAAATGTAAGCACAGCCAGAGAGAGGCAAAGAATCAGCCGCCGCGGTGGCTCATTGGTTATGGCACACAGCTGCTGACCCAAAACAGGCAGGTTCGATCCCGGCCGCGGCGCTCGAATTTCGATGGAGGCGAAAGTCTAGAGGCCCGTCTACTGTGCGATGTCAGTGCACGTTAAAGAACCCAAGGTGTCGGAATTTCCTGCGACCTTCACTACTGCCTTCACTACTTGGCTACGATCGCGACATTATGTCGTAAAGTTCTTGCCACGAGCAGAGTTGCGTTTCTGCACAGCTGATCTTTGCCGGTTATACCTGAAACACTTTGATTTTCCGAAATTGTTTTCTTCCATACCACCAGGATGCAGCGTTATGACAGTTTTGCCTTGCGACAAGCTACTAGACTTCTCTGGAGCAAATTTATTCTTGCGCTACGTGTCTGCCAATTTGAAAGAAGCCGGGTAGGCCCGACACCAGCTACATATCCTGAGGTATGTTTAAGAGCCGTTTCTTTGGATAGTATTATATCTGGGTCAATTGCATTCTGTTTTTGTCATCCTCCATTCTTATGCGTTTTAATAGAAGTAGCAATAGGCTTTACAGAAGTTACCGCAAAACTCAAGACTGTACAGAAAGAAATCGCGTATGGTATAATAACAAGTGAAGGATTACGGCAAGCGCGGGAATAAATCAGAATCACTGAAAGAAAAAAAAACTAAAAAGAAGGTGTCATAAAGTGGAACCAAAAGCATTAGAGGTTATCCCTATGCAGGCCATCTATATAAGCAATCTCCTTCGATAATCTGCAAAGAGAGGGTGCGCTGATGGAACCTGCGCCCTTGAAAGCTGATTCCATCGGCCTGCAATTTTATCGCGTAAGCTGCTCCCGACATGTCCTCAAAATCATGCAGTCGTGAAGGTCTCTTGTGCACTTGCCCTCTTGGGACTCTTGGTAGCGAACAATGAGGTTCCTATTAGTCACAATGACAACCTCAGCGGCGCAGCATACTGGCTTACACCATCTTTAAATCATCGGCTGGTTTGACTAATTTACGAACGTCCTCATGGGACAAAAAAGACATGCACGGCGTCCTCCTGCTTGTATCGACATGTTTCGCAAGTTTTCTTTTTTCGGGCAGACTATCTTCTGATCAGAACCGGTGACTTATTGATTTATTGCAATACGATTTGAAACAAATTTTTAAACTTTTGGCTACGTTCCTCTTCACACTCAATAAAACAGTTTTGAAAAAGTTATGCATTTTATAGTTTTTTAAAGAAACTAACGTACTCATGTGTAGCAACCCGCAGAATTATGAATACGTGGCCACTCTAGACTTTCTGATATATAGAAATGCAGCGTCCGTCAGTATAAGTGGGTCCGCAGACACATGCACTGCAAAAGGACCATATTTTGAATCATCCAGCGTAAACAGTGTAGTGTAAAGCCGATAGCACTTACCCGAGTACGAAGAGAGGATAGAGAGGCCGCCGCCAATTCAGGTGGAAACTGTTAGAGTTTGGTTTATGGTTTATGGGGGTTTAACGTCCCAAAGCGACTCAGGCTATGTTAGAGTTTCCATGGATTCATTATTTTCTGGGACACATATTTCGAGATAGTTATGTAGCGCTGAGCCAATGGCATCAGTTAAATATAGACAACTTAGGGGACGATAGCTGTTTTTAGCAGCCAAGAGCAGGATCGTGCAGTCCTGCCAAAACGAAGAGAACTGAATACCACTGAGAAGAGAGCACGCACTACAGCCATCAAATTTCACCTTGAGTTCCTGATTACTTGCTTCAGAAGTGTTGAATTTTAGACAAATAGTTACCTTTTTCTTAATGCTGATTACGTGGCATCGTAGCACGCCGATTTTTGTTCTCTTGCTATGCCTCTGTTACTATGCCTCTATGTTAGAGGCGTCCAGGACTCTACATGCTCTGCAATAGACCGATTGCTGTCCTACCAATATCTATTCGTTTTTATGAGAAATCTAATGCTTTACGTACGGGCTGCCAAACATAATCCTCTTGAAGTCAAGTTTTCCGCCTCTACCTAACAAGGTGCGTTATTTTCAAGATAGTGTTACTATTGTTTGATTGTTCGATAACAACATTGCACTAGAAATCACGATTCCATATAAGATTAGGGACGTCGTTCCCTTTGATAAAAACTGCAACTTACCTACGTGTGCGTCGAATGGTAAAATATAAAAGTTTCAATTCTTCTGCTATTGAACATCTTGTCTGCGGGGCTATTTTTGAAACGCATGCATACTCGTAACGCGTCGGAAAAAAACAAGTCATTTATTCCTTGATTAATAATTTATTTCTATACATCTATTTTCTATTTGACCAGTTTAGGCGTTACAGATAGGTGTGGTAACAACACAAAATGGAAGCAGCGAGGACATTACAATAAGCGTCTTTAACCTAATCGATGAAGAAGCGCATATTTGAAGGCGCCATGTTCAGGTATGAGGATGACACAGTGTGGGAAGTGGTTCAGGGCCGAGCTGGTCTTGGGGACGAAAGGATGAAAATACTGGCCAGTTCCGCAAATTGGAGTGCTTACGTTGAATCCATGATCGATGCTGGATGTTACGTAGCCTAAAAAAGTGAGGAGACATTCTTTCAGTAATTGGTTCACTTAATACATTTTATGAACCCTCGGAAAGTGTTCAAAGATGGCGCCGCATTAGAAGATCTGGTGAGTCTGGAGAGTTATTTTCATGAGCGCGGCACTAGCTGAAGGAGAGCAGGTAGTAGAAAATGAGCGGAGCAATTTCTGACGTCTTCTGAGGCATTAAACGCTGACGATATCAGGGGCTCAGACGGAAGACGCATATCCTATTCTCGAGCAATCTACCGTATAAGCCGCAATAATTTTATAGCCTATCAAGAGAACGAATATCTTAAAGTGAAGAAAACTAAGGACATGGTCAGCATTGTCAACTATCTATTACAAGAGAGTTTTTAACAAGGATATAACTATATGACTCATATTCACTCCAAGTTACTTATTTGTGAAAAAAAGGCTAAAGGGGAGCTAGAAGGGAGCTATTGTTTGGGTAGGTCATATTAGTTTCGTTGGCTCATATTTCGTTACATTAAGCTTTTTGGGCAAAACTCCGCAAAATACAGAAAAGTTAATAAAGTCACCAGCAAGAACAGAGGTATCGGAAGGGTCGGGAGTCTCTTCATAGAAAACGTATTCTTCTGCGAACGCCTCTATACACGTTGATATGACTTCAGGAACGTCAGTGATGTAGAGAAGAAAGAAGAAAGGTCTTGTTACTGACTCTTGATCAACACTCATTCACCGATGACACATTATTGAACGAATCATTAGCTACCATATGTTCAGTGCAAGCACCCAGAAGCATTGACTCTCTTTTATGTGTCATTACAACTTTCAAGTTTGCAAAATTTTAAAAGAATAAGCTGATAAAACATGATGTCGAAGGCTTTAGCGATATCTACGAATTTGCAGTCAACGACCGTGAAATGATCCAAGGCTTCAAAACCTAATCATTACATGCGAATAATTGTGGTTCCAAAAACAGTTTCTTCCAAGCCAATTTTATCGGTCGTAAGGAAACAATTAGATTCATGGTTAGTGACATGAGCCGAGTAAATCGCGCGTTCCAGCAGTTTGCATAGACAAGAGGTTGGTGATGTGTGTCTTTAATTTAAAAGGCTGCGAAAATAACCCCACAGGTGCGCTGGCACCACCTTCCCCAACTTACTGCCACCGTACGCAGGTAACAGGCGACTGAGTATTTTGAGTATAAATTTCCTCCTAATCAGTCCTGATACCAGTCATCCATGGGCTGTATAGGGTGATATGTTGGTCATGGCTAACCAGTCTATAATTTGTGGAAGAGGCAAGGAAATGCGTAATTTAGTAATGCGCAACGATGGGTATGTGCGACCACCGAGTCGTGGTTAAACTGCAGTGTGATCTCTCTATTGTATATACGCTAAGGAAGGTCCAGGGCTTGTGGAGGTTAATAATGAGCTGTCTAGGTATCTTGAAAAATTGGTGCGTATCGCGTATCAGAGGAGATATCGAAAATTATGATATTTGGTTGTGTTACGAAGGGCGACAGAAAGCCCCGCTATAAACGCATTAACAGATAACGTCTTCATAGTTGGCACCAGCACAGGAACAGAAATAAGAAGGCAAAATTACGTCAGTAGTTCTTTGGCATATTTTACATCAATTTTTCAAATGGTTTCAAATGGTTCGTTCTTGTCAGTCTTTTGACGTACCTTATTTCGTGGTGAAATAACTTTCCTAGAAATGTAACCTTCTCCTACATCACTGGAAGGTTGAAGAATGCCTAATGAACATTATAATAAGAGTGCATTAAATTGCAGTGCTTCACTGTGCATAAGACATCTCGTTATGCGGCAATCAAAAAGATGCAACAATTCTAAAAGCATTTTCAAAGATATTGGTAAGGAATTTGGCTGTCTACTTTCTGAGTCAACAGCAAAGTGTCCGAGAATACATCTTCAAGAAAGAAGACGGGAAATTCCACAGAAACAAGCGTTCGCGCTAGCGGCTGTGGACACGCAAGGAATTCTGATAGTCTCCAGCACTACTAAAACGAAACAAGTATAGCTTTCTTGGACAAAAATTTGAAAATGAAAAAATTGTAAGACACAGGTATGAAAATATCGAAGGTAATGGTTCATTATTCTGATCTGTAGGAAAATCTTTCTTTTAAAGTGTTTCCAGTGATCGCATCGAACAGTTAAGACAATGATAGAAAATCAATGGGGAACGCTTTTGACGATCGAAGAAACGTGAATAGAAACAAACATACAAGACTGCGGTCTGGCGATCTCCGGATATATTGATTGTCGCAGTGAAGTTTTACATTACATTAAAAATCGCGCTCACAAACAGTTCCCGTGTTGTACAGAATTGCTGCGTATGTCCTTATTAACGGCATTAGCGCTGATAGTATTCTAAGCGACTAAAAATTCGCCATACGCAGTTATGCTAGGGACCGAGTTTAACAGGCAGCAATGAACATACTGCATCAAACAAAAAACTTACAACTACTGAGCTGCTTTGTGTCCCGGCATACTCGCGGATCCCTGGTAACGAAGCGGCGCATATCAAAGCTCGAATATTCGTCAACTGAGCAGGGGGCGCGATAATTCCTCAGACTTTCTCGAAGGACGGCCTAGCGTCATAAAACGACATTACTAATCATTTTAAACCAGAAAGGAGGATCTGCCCCCTCCAGACAAAACTTCTGGATGAGGAGCAGAAGACCCCCTGGAGGCGAATCCAGACGCGATCCTTCATGACTCGTTACTTAGTATGAAAATTCTTACTCGGCGATTACGGCACGGTATGTACACAATGTGGCGAAATAGCCACTTACGATCACATATTGTGGAACTGTAACGAGAAGGCGCCACCGGAGTCTCTAAGACAAGTTTCTACTCTCGAGCAATGGGAGGCTGACGGGCTAGGTGACGGCCTAGTTGGTTTTCCATGGTGTTCTACCAGCGCGAGAAGACGCGGTCGAAGGAACACATAGCAAGGACAAACGAGCGCTAGACTGCCACTTCATTTTGAAAAAACGCGAACACCCTTACATATATACCCTCAGGGCCACCGCTCACCAGGAAAAAAATCCGGGAATTTAATTATTTCGCAGGTACTGCCAGCCTTCATTTGAGGCCTCAGGCAGGAGTGCGAAATACAGATACAATCAAACAGAACACAGCATAAAAGCATTGCAAGACATTTTCCGCCATAGTGTGCGCATGCCGAAATGAAAAAAAATGGAGGAACATGAGTGCTACTTGTACACCATCGCTGTGACAGAGAAAATGAAAACGAATAAACAAACAAAACAGGTTACAGTTTATCTGTTCACGTGTCAATCAGAAGGTGCAAAGGGCACGAACAAAAGCTTCGAACTGTAAAGACGACAGATAACAAACTAAGCCCAGACAGGTGAAAAACAACAAGTAGCGCGAGAAAATTGAGCAAAGGAACTTTTCTCTATCTCTCTTTTCTAGGTAACAAACGAAAAGGTGCGAACAAAAACGCGACACGAAAACGCGCCCTTAAAAGCGAAAAACAGAAGCGAGACAAAACGCAATAGGGAAGCACTAAGAACATGGAGCCGATAAAAACACGATGTACATGAAAGCCAACAAGGAAACACGGCTATACGAAAGCCGAGGAGGATGACGAAATGAGTTAAAGAGCAAAAAGAACAAAATGCACCTGCAAACAAGCATGTAATTAAAAGCGTGAAAAAGAGATGCAAACTTAAGAAACCGTAAAGGCAAAAAACTGCAAAAAACTGAAAGTGGAAGCAGGGGCAGCCAACAATGAACGCGACTACAATATAAAATATCCAGGCAAATGACAAGAAGTGAAAACTGAGAATCTAAAATTTCAATACAAGAGGGGCAAGACAAGGCATGGAATGGATTCTATGAACGGAGGGTGAAGGAAGGTAAAATCAAATAAACCGAGATAGGAAAGCATACTCCTTGTCTCAAAGATTAACCGAGGGCGCACTAACACATCCACTCTTGAGATTCAAAATCTTGGCTGCTTCTATTATTTAGCGATTTGACATGTGGTAAGGCGTACATCGGCCAAACAGGCCGATGTATCAACGAACGGCTAATTGAACGTAGAAGGAACTTATCTGGAACTTCACTCTAGGAACATTCCAGTTCAGTGTAGGGAATGCCAGCACGAACTAGGCCCTGATGAACAGTGGAACCCTGTGTTTGAAAAAAACCACGATTCTAGAGAAATGACACAAACAGCTGACTCGCGAAATAGCAGAAGCAGCCAAGATTTTAAATATCAAGACTGAATGTGTTCAGGACGCCCTCCGTTTTGCTTTCACAGAAGGAGATTGCATTCCTGTCTGGTTTGATTTTACCTTCTTTCACCCACCGTTCATAGAAGGCATTCCATGCCTTGTCTTCCCCCTGTAGGAGTCAAATTTTAGCTTTTCAGTTGTCACTTCTTGTCATTTGCCTCGATATTTTACTGTATAGCGTGTTCATTGCAGGCTGTTACTGCTTCCCCGTCATGTTTTTTGCAAGTTTTTCCATTTACGGTCTCCTAAGGTTGCGTCTATTTTTCTCGCTTTTAATGACACGCTTACTTGTTGGAGCATTTTGTGCATTTTTGGTCTTTAACGCGCTTTGTCATCCTCCTCGACTATCTTATAGTCGTGTTACCTTTGTTGTCTTTCATGTACATCGTGTTTTTTATCTGCTCCATGTTCATAGTGCTTCCACATTGCGTTTTGTCGCGTTCTGTTGTTCGCTTTTAAGGGCGCGCTTTTGTGTCGCGTATTTGTTCGTTCTTTTTCGTTTTTTAAGCAGAAATGAACGGGAGGAAAACTTCTTTTGCGCAACTTTTTCGCGCTGCTTGTTATTTTTCATCTGTCTGGGGTTGGTTTGTTATCTGTCGTCTGTACAGTTCGACTCTTTGTGCGTGACATTTGCTCCTTCTGATTGACACGTGAACAGATAAAGTGGAACCAGTTTTGCTTGTTTATTTGTTGTCATTTTCTCTGTCACCCCGATTGTGTACAAGTAGCACTCATGTTCCTTCATTTTTTCATTTTTGCATGCGCACAGTATGATGAAAAATGTCTTGCAATGTTTTTATGCTGTGTTCTGTTTGATTGAATCTGTATTTCCCACTCCTGCCTAAGGCCTCAAATGAAGGCTGGCAGTATCTTCGAAATAATTTAAACTCCCGGGTTTTTCTCCTGCTGGGCGTTGGCCCTGAGGATATATGTATAAGGGTTTTCGTGTTTTTTTTTCAAAATAAAGCTGCAGTTCAGCGCTCGAATTTCATTGTTCTGTGTTCCTTCGTGCGTGTCTTCTTCCGCTGGTAAAACACCATGTTTCAGTGTTGTTGCTCTATATACATTTCGTTCTCTTTTTCACAAATGATATTGTTTCGAGTGCTTTTCTTGTAGGTTGTTTAGTTACGCTAAGTACGCCATACACTGCTTTCGATTGTTTGCGATTTTACACTACTTGCTTTGCTCTAGCAGGTCCCCTCGACAGTCGTGCTCTGTGGGACCTTCTTCTTGTCAGATTTTATTGAATTCACTATTACCGTTTGCGTTACTCACGGATTCGGTTGTTATCTTGGTATTTCTTATTGCCTTGAATCTTGGCGCTTTTCATAAAATCTAAACACAATAACGGTAAAAATGCGCAAAACTGCTTTCCATCAGTTTTTAATATATTTTAGTCTAATTCTGTCAAATATCGTGGAAAGTTAGTTGCGGTGGTTGAGAACTTTATGTACATTTCGACTCCTGAGTGAATTTTCGCAGTTAAAAATTATAAATCATTCGGGTTGTTTTTATGCATAAAAAAGGACCTGCGCAAACATCAGGTTAACGAAAACTGAAATGAGCAATTGTCAACCTAATCCACAACGTTTAATTAGAAACCGAGGCACTAAAGTTAGTGATTAGAAGGATATATAGAGCCGCCGCGGTAGCTGAGTGGTTATGGCGCTCGGCTGCTGGCCCGAAAGACGCGGGTTCGATCCCGGCCGCGGCGGTCGAATTTCGATGGAGGCGAAATTCTAGAGGCCCGTGTACTGTGCGATGTCAGTTCAAGTTACAGAACCCCAGGTGGCCGAAATTTCTGGAGCCCTTCACTACGGCGTCCCTCATAGCCTGAGTCGCTTTGGGACGTCAAACCCCCATAAAACCAAACCACAAGAATAGATAGCTGATCAGTTATACAGAAATTAGGAGCATTTCATTATGTGCTGACCTATAATGTCCACTGTTTGCGTCTTATTACGAAAAATATCACTTTATTAGTGCTGAGCGCAGATTAGTTAAGACAACTTGTACACAAAAAAAAATGGCCGTCAAACTGTCCAACTTTTACAATCAGGAATTTCGGAAAAGGAACTGTTATCTGATAGTGTACAAAAATTCAGTTGTTCGAAATAAAATTTTGCTTATATTAAAAGGAAGCACGGACACCAGAAGGAGGATGATCCATCCTGTTTAGCAGCCTTAATGCCTGGACAAGATTCTCCTTACCGATTCATACACCCTTTCCACTTACTCGGTCTTCCTCCTGGGAGGGAAGACACTATTTGAATCCCGCCATTCATGTATGCTTTGCCCAGATGAACACAAGTCCTATTGTCCCAACATTGGCAAGCAGCCTGAGCGTTTTCCTTATCAAGAGACAAGGGAACAAGGGAGGGCCTCTCCCTTGTTCACATGGTGAATATCAAGAGCTAAATGCCCACCATCTCTGTACCATGAACTTGCCCGGCCAGCTCGACCTTATCAAGCAACGAATAGAAAGATTTTCAGGACACGCGCAAAAGCGACCGTAGGGACGGGGAGGGGGGGGGGGGGGGGGTAACCCTGGCTTTAAAAAGCGCCCGTAACGGAAGGTACGGGGCCACTCGCGGAGAGCGGTCTACTCATGGTGTGAGCACTGGCTGGGATACTTCGTGTGTGAATGTTTGCCCGGGCCTTCGGGGCCGCTTTCGCTATGCCTTCCGGGACTTCTTGCCGTTTCCTTGCTCAGGCACCTGTTATGCTACACTAGTGCAAGCAGGAGCGTTTGTTGTAGATTTTGCTTCCTTTGCTGCAATAAATGCGTCTTTCTTGCCACAAATGCGTCGCTCTTCGGTTGACTTTCCGTTCCTAACCGATTTTATCAGAACAGAAGGCAGAGCCTTCATATGGCGACCAACCATGGAGTTAGAATTTCCGGCAAGCCCGAAAGAGCCCGCTTCAGTCATGCGAAGCAGAGTTTAGCGTCCGCTTATTACACGCGTGCCACGTTTTCTCGCCAACCCTCTCGCTCTTATGCTTCCGGGTTAGCACGGTATTGTTCCAGCGGGTCTCCAGAAACCAATAAAGGAGTCCCGGAAATGAACGATGGACAAGTTCTCAAGTAAAACCTTCAATAAAGAAAACACTGAGCTCGCTTCTACTCTCGCTAACCTGTCGGTCGCTCTCGTTAGCCGCTCTGTCAACACAGACACAAAGTTCGATGAACACGAGACGCAAATAAGGCAAACTCAAGAGGGTTAACTTAACCATCCCGAGCTCAAGGCTCCGATAGTAGCAGCAGTCCGGCAATCAAGCCAGCCTCCTTCTGAAACTTTTCTCCTACGCCTCACAGTGCCCACTTACGAAGGACACACAGATGCGAAATCTGCTATAGACTTTCTACAGGAAATAGCTGACTATCGCAGCTCTGAGGCCCTCTTCGAAGACACCATGCGTCTGCGAGTCCTTCCCGCCGCACTTACAGGGTGCGCCTCACGCTGGCGCCGCTTTCAGATGTTCTCTAGCTGTAGCTAATTTGAGCATTCACTGAAAGCGGAATTCCTGCCTCCAGACTACGCGCGCCGCGTCAAGTACGAACTTCGCAGGCGAACACAAGCGGCAAACGAAAGCGTCTTGGAGTACTGCCGCTCTTTCCAAGAGCTTTGCAGGCATAAGGATGCCACTACCTCGGAAGCAGAAAAAGTATCGATGGTGATACGACAATGTGGTCCATCATTTCGGGGCGCGCAACTACGCTAGCTTGGATGAACTCCCCAAGGCAGCAACGGCAATCCAGGCTGCTCTGCTAGGACAGCTGGTATATATCGCTCCCTCAGCACTGGAAACTTCTTTGGAGCCGTCTTGTGCGTAGAGACTAGTGGCGGGCGGACCCTCATCACTATCAGGCCGGGCGGCACCCTGGCTGCTCGAGCTTTGGATACTTTCCGTGCTCTAGCTATTATCCAACAAGGTGAGCCAAGACACCCGTTTATTTGCCAAAGTCGTATTGCCGCAAAAGTTGCAGGAATCCGGGGCTGAACCCATGAGGCCAATCGCTGATAGAGGTACGGTGACCAGCGCAGCGACAAACACGCATTCTGTTTTCGCTGCAAAGGCTAAAGTCACTACGTGAGCCAGTGTCCTATGCCCCCCAGTCTCGTACCAACTGGAAACGACGTGGGCCGACAGCACTAAACAAAGGAGACCAGCAGCCGGCCCCACAGCCGGCACCGCCAGCGTGGGAGACTGCTGGGTCGGCACTGCCCGTGGGTGCGCCGCCAGGTAGCGTGCCTGCAGCGTTGGAAATGGCTGTGTCTGCACTGCCCACTTGTGCGCCACAAGATAGTGTGCCGCCAGCGTGGGAGACGTCTGGGTCGGCACTGCCCGTGGGCGCGCCGCCCGGTAGTGTGCCGCTAGCGTGGGAGGCGGCTGGTTCGGCACTGCCCGAGAACGCGTCGCCCGGTAGTTCGCCGCTACTGTGGGAGACGGCTGGCTCGGCACTGCCCGTGGTTGCGCTGCTCGGTAGTGTGCTGCCAGCGTGGGAGACGGCTTGGCCGGCACTGGCCGTGGTTGCGCTGCCCGGTAGTGTGCTTCCAGCGTGGGAGACCGCTGGGTCGGCGCTGCCCGTAGGTGCGCCGCTCGGTAGCGTGCCGCGAGCGTGGGATATGGCCGGATCGGCGCTACCTTTGGGTGCGCCGCCTGGTAGTGTACCGCCAGATTGGGAGACGGCTGGATCATCTCTGCCCGTGGGTGAGGCTCGGGGTAGTGTGCCCCCCAGTGGGGGAGACTGGTGGGTTGGTACTGCCGTGGGTGCGCTGCCCGGTAGTGTGCCGCCAGAGGGGGAGACGCTTAACATGGTAAGGTGCCAACAGTCACCAGCATTCCCCTTAGCCACAGGATACAAATGATATGAAACCAGGATATTCGGGCGCCCCGGTACCAGTTCTGCCAAAAGACCGCCTACCGCTTCTACCGGCAACACCAACCCGATCTACTAGGAAAGGCATGCTGCCGCACAAGCAGCAGAATATGGATGGATGGATGGATGGATGGATGGATGGATGGATGGATGGATGGATGGATGGATGGATGGATGGATGGATGGATGGATGGATGGATGGATGGATGGATGGATGGATGGATGGATGGATGGATGGATGGACGAACGGACGGACGGATGGACGGATGGACGGATGGACGGACAAACGGACGGATGGATGGATGGATGGATGGATGGATGGATGGATGGATGGATGGATGGATGGATGGATGGATGGATGGATGGATGGATGGATGGATGGACGGACGGACGGACGGACGGGACGAACGGACGGACGGATGGATGGATGGATGGATGGATGGATGGATGGATGGATGGATGGATGGATGGATGGATGGATGGATGGACGGACGGACGGACGGACGGACGGACGGACGGACGGACGGACGGACGGACGGACGGACGGATGGATGGATGGACGGATGGATGCATGGATGGATGGATGGATGGATGGATGGATGGATGGATGGATGGATGGATGGACGGACGGACGGACGGATGGATGGATGGATGGATGGATGGATGGATGGATGGATGGATGGATGGATGGATGGATGGATGGATGGATGGATGGATGGATACGGCTGAACCCTTTACATCGGGCGGTGGCTAAAGTCACCTAGCCATGTCTTGTGAAATTTTACTCCTGTCTTTCTTTTAGCCACCAATCAGATAACCTTCGCTTGGTTACTTCTAATCTCTTAAAATCCACTTTCCCTTCACTATCCCTAAACCCCAATGCCTTGGGTAGTCAGCCCCGCTGCTTTCCACTGCAGGGTGAAGCCCTTTACAGAAAAGTATCAAGTGTTCAGCCGTTTCCTCCTCCTCTCTGCACGCAATGCACAAAGTGTCTATCTCCTGGTACCTGACTCTATACGTATTATTCCGCAAAACTCCAGTCCTGGCCTCAAACAACAAAGAACTTCCCCTACAATTATCATAGATATTTTCTTTGACAATTTCCTGTTTAAAGGTCCGGTATGTTCACAGTGCCGATTTCGTCAGCATCGCTGTTTTCCACAAAGCTCTCTCTGTTTCTTTAATCTCTTTCTTAACCGATAATTGCTGATTTGCCCCCTTACTGCTGTCCAGATATTTGCTTGTCAATTTTCTAGTTCGCTTTCTCCATTTCGTGTCAACATTCTTTATATACAGGTATCTGAAAACTTTCCTAGCCCACCGCTTTTCCTCCATCTTTCTCAATCGTTCCTCAAATGCTATCTTACTGCTAGCCTCTCTGCTCTCGAAAGACGCCCATCCCATATCACCCTGTACACCCTGATTTGGTGTATTGTCATGTGCTCCCAAAGCAAGCCTCCCTACTCCCCGTTGCCTAATTTCCAGCCTTGCTTGAACATCTGGCCTCATACACAGGACCGCATTACCGAAGTTCAGGCTAGGGACCATCACCCCTTTCCAGATCCCTCTTGCCACCTCATACCTATTGTAATTCCACAGTGCCCTATTTTTCGTGACAGCTGTATTCCTACTAGCTTTATTCATTACATATTTTTCATGCTCTGTCAGATACTCAACACTGTTATTTATCCACACCCCAAGATACTTGTACTCATTCACTACTTTTAGCACGAACTCCTGTATTCTATGCGCGCCGCCCTCTTCATTAAATATCATGACTGCAGATTTTTCCTTACTATACTTGAAGCCTAATCTATCTCCCTCTGTACTGCATATGTCAAACAACTTCTGCAGGTCTTCCTTGTTGTCAGCCATTATCACTATATCGTCCGCGTATATTAGTCCCGGTAATGTCTGTTTAATCAATTCCCCTTGCTTGAAAAAAGATAGGTTGAAGCCTAGTCCACTCCCCTCTAGCTTGGTCTCCAACCCTTGCAGGTACAACATGAACAACAAAGGGGACAGAGGACATCCTTGTCTAAGCCTCCGCTGTATCTCTACAGGCCCTGATACATTTTTTTCCATTTTATGAGCACCCTGTTACCTGTATACATATCTTTTAAAAGATTAATTACTCCATTTTCCACATCCAATGTGCCCAGTATGTCCCACAAGTGCTCCTGAGTAACGTTGTCATAGGCTCCCCTAATATCCAGAAATGCTAGCCATAAGAGCCTATGTTCCTTTTCCGCAATTTCTATACACTGTGTAAATGAAAATAGATTGTCCTCCAACCTCCTTTGTTTCCGGAACCCATTCTGTAGTTCCCCTAACACCCCCTCGTTCTCCACCCAAGCCTGCAGTATATGCTTTATAATCTGCATCACCACCCTGTAAACCACAGATGTCACTGTTATGGGACGATAGTTACTTACGTCTGCTTTGTCCCCCTTTCCCTTATATATCATGTTCACTCTACTTAATCGCCATTCATCGGGGACTTTCTCATCCACTATCATTTTGTTCACTACCTGTATTAACGTTTGCTTGGATTTTGGTCCTAACTTCTTTATCAACATAATCGGGATACCATCTGGTCCTGTTGATGTGCCACTAGGAACCTTCTTCTCTGCCCTTTCTCACTCTCCTTGCTCAAGTGAAGCTATTGCTGTAACCGGTCTATCCTCCTTCGATAAATTATGTACCACGTGCTTTCCTGAAAATTTTTCCGTCATCCTTGTTCCTATGTGTTTTATTGCTTCATCCCCTTCTAGTCGAATACCCTCATCTGTAACAATAAACCTTTGTTCTAGCCTAGTTTTATTACTCATTGCATTTAGATGTTTCCAGAATTTTTGGGCTGCTTTTCTATCCTTTTTATTTACTTTTGACATTCATTGGGCACCCTTTCTTCTAATTTTCTCATTAATCAAATAGGATGCGTCCCTTCTACACTTTATGAAGGTATGCCATTTTCTGTCTACTTCGGGTTTTGGTTCCCCCCTCTTCTTGGAATATCTGTGTTCCCTGGACGCTTCCTGGCGCTTTTATATTGCCCTCTTGACCTCCTCATCCCACCAACTTTTGGTTTTGCATCTTTTCCCTTTTTGCTTTACTCGCACCTTAGCTAGCTCTAGCTCCAGTAATCGAGTTAATTTGGTATAAGTCCATTCTGTTTCACTATCCTCAAATTACTTTCTCGATTTGTTTGGCTGCTGCTTCCAATTGCTTTTCTGAGTAAACATTTCCCCCTGATTGTTCATCTTGCTTCAGTCCTACATTGCTTTTTCTTCTGAAGCTCAACTTGATACGCTTGTGGTCACTACCTAGACTTCTGGAACCATCTTCATCTATGCTCATTACCCCTAATCTATTCTACATCCTCTGTGACTTTAGTGCATAATCTATCGTCGAGTGCAGACTCCCCGCCTCCCATGTTATGAGCCCTTCACACTTCTAGGTGCTGTTGCATACAACTAAATCATGCCTGTCACACATGTCCGGCAGCATGCTTCCTGTCGAATCCGTGTACCCATCCAGGTCTTCTATGTGTGCATTCATGTCGCCTAATATAATTATCTCGCCCTGTCCTCCTAGCTCATCAATGTCACTTGCAATACATTCTAACATTTTCCTGTTTTCCTCTTTGGCATTAACCCCTGTCCACAGGTATTCAAAGCCAAGGAGTGTTTGCTTGCCTGCCACTGTTCCTTTTAGCCACAAATGTTCCCTGCAACCCAGTCTAACCCTTTGAAAATTCATACTTTTATGAATGAATGCCCCAATTCCACCTCCCTTTCTGCTGCCCTCTGTTCTATTGCAATATTCCCATGCGTAGTCTGGGTTACAGGGTGGTTGCTCCATGTCTCTAAGATGTGTTTCCCCTAAACCATATACCATTAATTCCTCCTGCCTTAACTGTACTTCTATTTCCTCCCATTTCAGTCTATTCCTGCCACCTTGCATGTTAATGAAACCTATATCTGAATTAACTTGTCCCTGGCGCTTGCGTCTCTTTCTACCCCTTTGGTTCCATTGTCCGTTTGATCTTAATTCTTTCTTTACACTGGTTCCTTCAGAGCTCTGGATCTTCCCAAAAAAGCTGTTGCCTGGCGACCTATCCTACTACCCACCTTCTTGCTAGTGGCACCACCGTAGTTGATGCCATCCTGTGCAAAAGGGTGGGGCCTAACCTCGTACAATTCCCTGTTGACCTCCATCACCTCGTATCTTAGTCGTCGACTCAATAGCCTAATTACCCGATTAGCCTCAACGACCCTCGTTTCCGTTTCGCGAGCCTGCCTCTGGACCTCTGGGATTGTGCATATGGTCACATGCACACTCTCAGAGGCCTCTCTAAGCCTACGCATCCCCACCTCCATCTGCGTCTCAAGATTCTGGCTCCTCCCCTGCAGTACATCATTGAGACCAGCATGGATGACGACAAGGTGTTCGCCATCCATGCTGCCCACCACCACCTCCCGGGCTTTGTCCATTGCATCCACCATGCACTTCCCCGACTGAGCCTCCACCTGTACCCGCCTGTCTGCCTTCACTGCCGTCAGAACGCCTCCCTCAACCCTCGCTACATTCGAGTCCCTGACCACCAGAACCCTCTTGCGCCCCAACCGTTCGCTTCCTAACTCCATATGATGGCCTCCGGATCGCTCTATCTGACTCTCCTGCTGCTGTACGCTATTGTCGCGAGTTTCCATGCCCGCTTTAACCTTTTTCATCTCGTTCTCATTTTTCTCACTCACTCACTCTTTTTTCTCACTCAATATCACTGCTACAACTGTCGACCTCTATCGGCCTTCGTTGGAGGCTCAAAATCCCGCAGGTAGTATGGCTGCTCCGTCTATTACTTGCTTACCGCCTGCCCTATGCTTAACCTTGCTTACCGACAGCCACAGGCTGCAATCCCCCATGAGTACAAGAAGGGGATTCTGTGAACGATCCGGCCCTAAAAGTTCGAGTGGCAGGCGGCTCACTTCCAGCACTCTTGGGTGCCGGTGGAAACGTGTCTGCAATCCGCGACGAGATTAAAAGTAACTGCACGGAACCTCTCTGTAATTTCAAACAGGTACATACACAACTTGGCATGGCTGGTAGCCAAGTTGCCACAGCCACGTCAACGATAAGAAAGAAAGTCTGCTTTGCTGGCCGGAAACTCAGAAAACGTTTTTTTATAACTGCAGGGGATTGCGTGCGCTGTCATCTTGGCCGATATTTCATTGCGAAGAGCGGCTTTACGCTTAATTTAAAATCTTACAATACAGTTTTGATCGTGGCAAAGCGCTAAAGTGCCCGTGTACTGTGTGATGTCAGTGCACGTTAAAGATCCCCAGGTGGTCAAAATTATTCCGTATCCCTCCACAACGCCACTTCTTCCCTTCTTTTTTCTTTCACTCCCTCCTTCATCCGTTCCCTTACGGCGCGGTATAGGTGTCCGCCGATATGTGAGACAGATACTGCTCCATTTCTTCTTCTCAAAAAACAACTGTAATTTCCATTTACAATACAGTTACGGCACTTGCACGCCAGCATTCAATATTTGGGTGATGCAATCGCAGTCGTTCTGGTCTCCATTAACAGCTCATTTGGAGAAGAGCTGCTTGCAATGTAGTGGCGCTGAAGCATTCTAAAGCCGTTTGCCAGTCGCCAGTCACATGCAGTACTGCAACCCTTCTTTTCCATGTTTTTCAGAGGTTCCAGGGACCGTTGCTGTACTGCAGCACCACATCGACAATTGCGAAGCCCGGCCAATTATATTTTACTCCCGTCCCCTGATTGTCCGCAAGAGGGCCCTGTTGGACAGCGCCCTCAGGGAGATGCTCGAGAGACCATGGACCAACCCGTGGGCGTTTCCTATCGTTCTGGCGCCCCCCCCCCCCCCCCGGCCCGAAAAAAAAGAACAAAAATGGTTCCCCGCGTCTGTGCATCGATTCTTGCCGCATCAACGCGGTAACAACAAGATATGATGTGGAAACCTGTTTCCCCCTCCATTTCGACGCGGCCCATCTTCGTCGGCGGTCACACAGCCCCGGCTGGGCGAGGAGGGAAGTCTCCTTCATAGGGGAAAGGGAACGGCGACGGGAGCGCCACCTCATAGGTTACGCGGAATTCTGCGGGACCGGACAGAGGTCTCTTCGGTATCCGGCCAGCGTCACGAGCGGTTGGAGCCGCACGCTCTCGTCACCTTCCGCGGCAGGCGCACGAGGATCCGTTGTGCCTTGCCGCTGGACTTTTGGTTCCAGGCAGCGAAGCGAGTGCAGCAAACGCGCGCTGTGGTCGCCTTCCCTAACAAATGCAAGGGAATGGCTTTACCCCAAGAATACGGCGCGCACGGGAAAACCCGGCCGCCATTATCTGCGCATACAAACGTTCGCCGCCGATACCTCCGAAATCGCGCCCCTGCCCCAGCCGGTAAGTCGGAAGTCCTTCTTACGCAGCCTTCTATTTCCGAGGAATGCCTCGTTGACGTCTTGTAGCTAGCTGGCCCGCTCTGTGTATTAATTGCAAGTGCAATAAATAGCATATGAGTGTTAACGCTATTGTCGTCGTCCCTCCCTTGGTCCCTCTTCTATTTCTACAATGGCGTCCCAACGTGTGGCAAGCTCTTGGGACGAGGGACGACAGTCAGTTCGGTTCGTGGAATGCCCACCCGGATTTTTAACAGTGTTAGGCTTGACCCGAATTCGGAGTTGCTAGCAAGGATAAGATGCTTCTTGACAGCGAGCCGAGCGTAATAGCAGCAGGGGAAAATTGTCGTGCATGCTACACTTTTGATGAGCACTTCATCGGTACACCTTTGGAAGGTGAACCTACGAGGTCCGCACATGGGGAGCGAGACCGAGACGTCCACGAAGAATAGCAAGCCAGAAACGAGTGAATGCGGAAGCCTGGAGGGTGGCCCGATTTTTCTTGTACATAGCTGTAAATATTCTCTGTTCTGTCTCTTTGGCTCTGGGAGCCGGGTGCCGTAATCAGCTGATTTGGATTGCAGTCGTGATTACAGGAAAAGCACCGGGGCGCTGCGACACCGCGAGAAGCGGTAGGCGCCATTCGCGTTAGGGCCACCTTGGCAGAAACGTATTTCCTCGTGGCGTTGTGTTCTAGCTATTGTTCTTGACCCTTTGTTGGCACCAGGAAGTGTAAGAGCGAGTAGGCCTAAGGCTCTTCGGGAGCTGCCTGTCGCTTTTGGGAGGACATAGTCGTACCATGGCACAAGCACGCGCAAACGGGTTTGCTTGTTTTACATTTAACCTCGCTAGAGCCGAGGAGTCTCGCTCAACTACAGAAAGCTGACTTTGTCAGAACGAACTTATTTTTGGGCTGCGAAGGGAATTTATAATTTCGCGGAACCAGAGACGCTAACGCAGCTCAAGTGAGCTTAACATCACCAAGTCGGAAAGCGAACCGCGAATGTGCTTCGACCGAAGAATGCCAGCTACGTTCAAATGAATTGAATGAATTACCCATTCCCTTACATAGACTCCGTTATGTATACAATCGATTCCGCAAAGGATTCCTGCAAATTTCAGTCGTCAAAGAAGAACTGCAGAAAACCGCGTTTACCTGCCCACGCGAACTTGTCGAGTTTTCCTGTCTACATTTTGGGTTGTCCGACTCGTCAGCAACTTTTCCGCGAGCAATGGACGTTGTCCTTGGTGACAAACAAATCCAACTGCTCTATGGCATACAAGGATAAGGTCGTTTTTTACTGAAACTGCATGGAGGAGCACCTAGACCATTTATGAGCAGTCCTGCATAAGATGCGCCAGGCAGGTTTAAATATCAATCCCGGCAAGATCCAGCTAGCAACACACAAACCACAACTCGGTTTCATCGTGGGAAATGGCACTGTACGACGAATTTAGGTGAAGCTTGAGGCCATACTACAATTTCCGCCTCTGTCCAATGTCAAATCTCTACAACGATTTTCCGGCATGTTCAATTTCTGCAGGCATTTTATACCTCCATTGAAACGCAGCCGCCGCGGTCTGGTTCGAACCCGGGTTTGGTAACAACTTTATTTAAAAGTCCTGCAAAGCTTTCGCCGACGGTGCCTTAGGTCTCCCACGTGGGGAGGCGGCCTGATGGACGGTCCAGAGTTGGTCACCGAGGCTGGGGCTGCGCAATGCAGCGGCCCACCGTGGCGGGAGGGTTTCGGAGTTTGCACCGTCATAGTTTTCGCTACAGTCCAAGAGCATGTGAGGTAAAGTTGCTATAGCAGTGAGGCAGACCTTGCATATATTCGTCGGATATGTTCCGGGGCAGAGTTTGTGGTTTGTCCGGGGTTAGGGTACGCGAGCGTCTGCAGTTGTCTGAGGTCCACCGCGTGCGCCCTGTCCAGCTTGTCGTTGGGCGGAGGGAAGGTTCGGCGGGCCAGGCAGAGGACCTTGGTAATTTCGTTGTAGCTGGTCAAACAGTCTTTGGTGCTGTCCCATGGACGACGGTCGCTGGCGTGGTTCGCGAGCTCGCGCGCCTTGGCGTGTGCCGTCTCGTTTCGGTCGCGATATGTGTTCGATACTTCTCCCATGTGCACCGGGAACCACTGGATTCTGGTTTGAAAAGCTTCCTCCCACTGTACTTTTCGATTGCTCAGGATTCGGGCCGATGTCTGTGGGATCCATCCTTTGCCGAATTTTTTGGCCGTTTGTCGCGAGTCGCAGAGAACTGTGGTGCACGTCGGATCTGGGAGGGCGAGGGCCACCGCCGCTTCCTCCGCTTCTTCTGCGCGCTCGCATGCAACACTTGCCGTTATGCGCGTTTCGCCACTCCAATCAACGACCGCAACCACGAATCGCGAGCGCTCTGCGTATTCCGCGGCGTCAACGAACCTTGACCCCGTTTCGTCTCCGTGGCTGTGTAGGAGAGCTCTGGCCCTGGCCACTCTTCTTCCCCGGTTGTGTTCTGGGTGTACGTTCCGTGGAATCGGGTCGACTCTTAGGGTTTGTCTGATTGCGTCCGGAACAGCGATTTTCTGGCCTTGTTGTGCATGGTGACGGATTCCGACACTTTCCATAATCAGGCGTGCTGCTCGCGTGCCCGTTAATCTTTCTAGTTGTGAAGTGCGCTGCGCCTCGGCGATTTTGGTAAGCGTGTTGTGAAGCCCGAGCTGCAGCAAGCGTTGCGTGCTGGTGGACTCTGGTAGACCCAGTGCTATCTTGTAAACCCTGCGGATGAGGGCGTTGATCTTGGCTTCTTCTTTCTTGTACCAGTTGTGGAATGCCGCGACGTACGCAATATGGCTTATGAAAAAATAGTGTATGAGTCGTGTGAGACTCGCCTCCCTCATTCCGTTTCTTCTGCTGGTGATCCTCTTGAGGATTCACATGGCGTTAGCCGTCTTGTGCTGTAATTTAGGGATTGTTTCGTCGTTGACGCCATTGGCTTCGATTATCATGCCAACGACCCTAATTCTGTGCACTATAGGGATGGTTGCTCCGTTGCTCGTGCGTAGTCTGATCTCTTCGTATTCTTGTCTGGTCGTTGACGCATTCCGACCACACCCGGGTGGTCCGCCCCTCTGCGTAGGGCGGTAGAGTAGGAGTTCTGACTTTGTAGGCGAACATCGTAATCCCGTACGCACAAGGTATTCCTCTATTGTCTCGATTGCTAGTTGCAGTGCCGTTTCGATCTGACCGTCGCTGCCTTCGTGCACCCAGAGTGTTATGTCGTCGGCGTATATGGTGTGCCGGACGTCTTCGAGTTCTTGTAGCTCTACTGCTAGCCCGATCATGACGAGGTTGAATAGCATGGGCGAGATGATGGAGCCTTGCGGAGTGCCGGTGCTTCCCAGCGTTTGCTCTTCTAGCTGGATATCCCCTGCCACTAAAAAAGCTCGCCTGTCTGCCAAAAAATCTTTAATGCAGTTGTACGACTGTACACTTAGGTTTTGCCGCATTATCTGGTGTAAGATCGCCGAGTGCGCGATTCTATCGAACGCGCTTTCAAGGTCGAGTCCGAGAATTGCTCTGGTGCCTCTCTTTTTGCCGTCAAGCACCTGGTGCTTCAGTTTTAACATTGCGCCTTGCGTGGACAATTGGGGGCGGAATCCTATTATGGATGGTGGGTATGCCCCTTTCTGCTCTAAGTGGGCTTGCTAGCGGTTAAACAGTGCGTGCTCCAAGGTCTTGCCGACGCACGACGTTAGGGATATGAGGCGAAGGTTGCCGAGGCACGGCGGTTTTCCGGGTTTTGGGATTAGTATCATTCTCGCAGTTTTCCACTGTTGCGGGAGGCTACCACACGCTGCCAACACTAATTGATGAATGCCGTTAAGTGTTCCACGGATCGGTCGTCGAGATTCTGTAGGGCGCGATTCGACACCCCGTCGGGGCCCGGCGCCGATCAGCTGTGGAGGTTGTGCAGCGCCGTCCTGATCTCTTCTACACTAAAGTCTTATACAATTCTGCGTTCGGATCCTCCTCATATGGGCCGTATTGTGCGGTAGAACTGTGCGGCAAGTACTTCGCTCGTAACCGGACGGTCACTGCATCTTCACCGTGCTTCTCGAGCTCCTTGTGTAATAGACGTGCGAGGCAGTTCCTCTGGTGGATCTTGGTTCCCGTTGTGTAGTTGGCCGTTTACTGCATTGCAAAACTCATCCCATTGCTGGCGGTTGAGCGTTCAGCAGTGCTCCTCGATGTTGCGGTTGATCTCCGCTATTTTCTTTCTGAGTCTCCGACTGAGTCTCTGTCCCTTCCACGTGGCCAGGACAGAGTTCTTCGCCTCGATGAGATGCGCCAGGCGGCTGTCCATCTTGTCAGTTTCAACCTCGGTTTCGACGGTGTTGGTTGACGCTTTGGCGTCTGCAACAAGCGACGGGTACTACGAACCCGGGTACTCCGGATAATTAGCCGAGCGCCGTAACCACAGAGTCACCAAAACTCCTTCTGACGTCATGGCTGCGCCAAGCGAAGTACCACCCGTGCCCCTGCTTAATATCGGTTGTCGCTTTCTGTTTCGCTGTTTCAAAGTAGCTGAACTCCATATTTAAATAAATGGCTGGCGGTATACCACTGGCGGTACAGCACTCGCGGCTGCCGCGTTTTGATGCAGGCGAAACGCAATGGTGCCCCGGCGCTGTGTGGTGTCAGTGTACGTTATAAATGCCTAGCTGGTCGAAATTACTGCGAAGCCCTCCACTACGGCACCTCTTCTTTTCTTCTCTCAGTCTCTTCTTTTTCCCTTCCCTTGCTGCGTGGTACAGGTATCCGCCGATATGTGAGAAAGATACTCCATTCCCCAACAATTAATGTGCTTTCCTATAGCACTGTTAAGCGCGTAATATTGGGCAAAAAGCGGCTTTTCCAGGTGGACACCACCGACACACACGTACATCAAAGCGCAATGGATGTGCCTGCTCACCCAGGGAGCCAGTTATGCCCTATTCCTTTCCCCAAAATTAACATCTAGAAAGTTGTCAACGCCAATGCCACTGAATACAATGAATGCCTGCTGCTTATTTTTCCAGGGCCGTGTTTCGGCCACGCGATCCGCCATGAGGCTGCTCTTCCACGGCTTTCGCCGAGAATGCAGCTAGAAGTGCTTTCGCACTACAAAAATGCTTGGTATAGCGGCCACAGATAGCTATGAGTAGCCCTAGTGTCTAATGCGAAAGTCGTTAATGCCTCATACTCGCGCATTTGGTGTAGCGCTTTCTTCCACGAATAACGTGGCAACTAACCAGGATAGCAGAAAACGAATGGTAGCGTCAGATACAGGGGACAAAATGTAACCCGCACGCCAAGCTTGATGAGATACTGCCCGTAATTTCTTCAATGCAAAGTATTTGTCCCTGCTTACGAGCATTCAGGATCAGGTATAAAAGCACGCTCTCCGTTTAGAAAAGTGGCGAGTAAACTAATGTGCACGCTTCTGTAGCACGTACGGCGCGCAGTGTTCACATCTACCGCAGCACTATCTGATTCTCATTGGACAGTGATTTTGCTATAATTTCAGCGCTACAAGACAACTCCCCTGCCAAGTCGCTTTTTTCTTCTGTTGTGGGTGAATGGGTGGTGTCAAACTTTTTTTACCGTGGTGTAGAAAGCAAGCGATAAAACAGTAAACGTGGAATGTTGATAGGCAAGAAATTCGCAGCTCATTTGTGCTCTACGTTTTCTAGCGTGTGGCCATTTTAGCACACACCTTGAAATGCTCTTTGCTAACCCGGAGAGTGACTTATCATGACAGAAGTTTTACATTATTGGAATGGAAGGTGCTTGTGCGAACGGCGTTAAGTTTATATGTAACTTGTTCTTCACTCAGGCTGATAACTACTGGTGAAAAGTGATCGTGTTTAGTTTTTCGACAAATGAAAAGCTCTGGGCTCTTAGGTGATAAAACATTTGACCGCCAAACCATAAAGTATACGTCGCCTCTTTTTGTGCCCTTGTACTCTTGTATTCTCAGTTAAGTTCAGCGCGCAATCCTTGTGGGAGAGTGTAGTATTGTAGTGGGTAGTCTCTAGCTTTTTCTGTTATGAATATTTTGAATCCCCTAAACAGTAACGATATAGTTCTTTCTTCTTCAGTTGCTGTTGTTAGACAATATGTTATTTATGCTAGGCACTTAGTGGCAATCACTGGTACTCAGCGGTTGTGGTGCAGACGTTTGCCTATGCTTACTGTTAGAGCAGATTTCCGGTATATACTAGTTCATTGCATCAATTACACCACTTATAAATACTTGGCAAGCGTTTTAATGAATAAAATTTGGATTCAAATGTATCAGTTTCTTACTGTCGACATAATCCTGTTGTTGCTTCAGCATGTGTGCTGCGATTACAAAACTTAATGATTATACAAGTTATGACAAGTAGGAGGGATGCACAGGCGCAGCAGCAATTTCGCTCATGGCACTGAAGTTCAGCCTGGCTTCTTCAAAACCGCACAAATAGGCAAGACTATATTTGTGTGGCATGTACTTTATTATGCAATTATGACATTGTAGCAAGTTCACAATTGCTTGTGTTCATTAATGAACATAGTATACTATTTTGTGCAGGTATAGCCATTCTGTTACACATATTATGGAGCCATTCAATGTTTTGGAGGACTTAGTGGTCAAGGAATATTTGAGTAAATTTTGAGTGTTTGTGATCTCTCTTTTTATTGCGTGAAGTACCACTGCTATTTTTTGTTTTTTCAAAGGTAGGCTGGACATTAGCAAATGTTTCATAATGAATTGGTTTGAAGGATGCTGCCTGCAATTCATGTGTGGGAAAAGCCAGAAAAATGACGCACAGCTATAGTAATATTTGGCAGGCTGGCATGCTACCAAGAGACTGAGAGAGAGATAGAGAGAGAAACCTTTTAACGAAAAAGCAGAAAGTTTATCCAACGTTTAAAAATGAACTTGAACAAGACAAGTTGTCGGGCTAGTTGGTGGCGATGCATTCTTTTGTTTACAGCGCTTTAAAAACACGGACAGAAGGCATAGAAGACGACGTCACAGGCGCTGACAAGATTGCACGTTCGGAATGGCGGCATCAAGCTCCTCTGCACCGGGAACCCCTACGGCTGCACACGCTTTCCACAGCGCTGTTGCCAACCTCTACCAGGAAGCTGCGTGAACTTTCTACCATAGCCGAACGGCATTCGTGTGGCAGAAAATCCTACCAAGTCTGCGTGCACTTGTGCCTCCTAGGAAGAACTGCGCCGTGAACCAGGAACACCTCGTTGAAGGTGTCACGTCCATCCCGGAGGATGTTCAACGGTTCCTTGGTCATGGACCAAAGTTCGCTGTGCAACCTAAGAGGAGAGCACCAGAACTGCTGACCATGGTCAGGCAAGTCTCCAGGCTTGCCTCCTTGTGCGAAGCAGATAGATGTTTCGCGGACGGCGTTGATGTGTTGATGCGAAGCAATTCTGAAGGAAAGAATTTTCCATTAAAAAAACAATTTCGCATTTGAAAGGAAATCAGTTTTCTCTGCTAACTGCTGACAAGGAGGGACGAAAAAAATACATCAGCGCCTGTGACGTCGCCTTCTATGTCTTCTTTCCGTTTTTTTAAGCGCTGTCAACAAAAGGAAAGTTTAAAAATCGCTCGCATGCTACTCTGCATGGGCAAGGAAATTTAGGAGGCAAAGACGGAAAGAGTGGAGTGCGGGAAAGGTTAAAGAAAAAATGGGGAGAACGTAAAATGCGGCCTTTGAAAGCCTACTAAGGGGCATCGGCGAGAAATGATGTAACTTATGAAATGATGAAGCGCATAATCTGATAAATGGTCTAACACCGTTTGAGTAGCACCGTTTATGCATGAAAAGCTAAATGTGATGGGCAGCTGTGTGAGGGTGTAAGTCTTGCTGCACTGTGCACACTTATTTTCTCAGCCGGACAGCGATGTTCATTGATGTGAATAATTTCCAAAAGCTGACGTGGACCCACATTAGTTTTTGATTCTCACAATGTAGTGAACATAAAATTTGATTAAGCTCATGTGGCCTGCACACGACATCAGATATGAAAGGGAACTAACTTAATAGCCATTCTTCCATGCATTGTGTCAGTATTATGAATTTCATTATCCTAAGCACCTCAAAAAAATGTTATATAGAGGTTACGTTCTACTGTTCTGGCAAAATGTAATTCAAGAGAATTACTGCTGCTGCATATTCTCTAAACATTAGACGAAGCAGCACTATGTATATAAAAAGTCGAGGCTACATGGCTACAAACATATAGTCACTCTATAAATCAGACCACAGGGAAGGCGAATTCTCAAAGCAGAAATAAAAATTTGTAGATGATGGAATGGAAGAGCAGCAAACAAGAGCAGAAGTGCAGGTGAGAGAATAAGACTGATTTATCAATGAGAGCATATGAAAATATGGAGAACAAAATGCATGAGAATGGAGGGAATGAGTTGTTCAATTGCATTTTTTCTCACCGTGTACTAGTTTCCATTTCATACGTGTTTTTCTTTACACGACCGTCCTAGTAGTCCGCTATCCGCGATGCCTACAGTTTGTCCCTGCAGCAGAGAACAATATTCTGAATATTTCTGATTTCTCAGCGGCGTTTTTTTGTTTTGTTGGCACACAGCATGAAATTTTCCTTCGGAAGCCGATTTGCAAGCGATTAAGTAGCTGTCATTTGGGACGTGTTTTGTTTTTCTCCGTATATATTTTTTATTTTCGTTCTCATTAATAAGCAGTTAGAAGCGTGCACTTGTGGCATCATTTTCATGCATCTCCCTTTATTCCTGCCTTTTGTGCAGTTTACATTTCAAGTCATGAACTAACTAAACCCATGGTCACGTCGCACTAAGCTTCGTAGTTGTAAAATTTATTACATGTTTTTTTCTCTGTGCAAGTCAATTACATGGTGCATACTGCCCCCACCTGTATTGAGAAGACTGCCAGGGCCACTCCTTTAATATGGTGTAGCATGTGGCAAAATAAATACGACAGTACATTTCTTTCTCTAGTTGTTTGATGAATGCGTTGTGTGCTTTCTGCAGTAGTACCTGCAACTGAACACAAGATGACACGGCCCATCCAACATGAAAGATTTGTCTCAACATTTCGGCACTGCCTGCAATTCCAGAAAGACTGCGGCTTGCATAATATTGGTCAACTTTAGTCCTGCATTCAACGGGCAGGCTTACGCTGCAGTAGGGTAATAGTGCTCTTGTGTGGACAGTATATATATATATATATATATATACCATCACATAGTGCATAGATACCCTTTGCAATTGGGCATAAACTTGTACCTCTAGAAGGCTAACATTATACACCATGTTAGGGTATATGCTAGCACCACAAAGGTGAAAACTTTGCTCCGTTTATGTCGGTGAAAGTTTAGTCTTTGAGAGAGTAACTTTGCACCTCTAGAAGTAGCATAAATTTACCTGCTAATTGTGCACACCTCCACCTCTCGTGCTAGGTTATGTTTATGCTGTATTCAGGCTAACACTTACCCTCTTAGAAATTCGTAATGTTATGCCTAGCGGGCTTAAAGTCACTCTTCTTATTGCAGTGCAAGTTTAGGCTATTAGAGGCGTAACATTAAACTATGTGCAAGAACATGAATGCATAGTCTCCAAGAAACGGCGTAATCTTACACCAAAAAAGGTGTCAGATATGCGACAATCGACTTACCCCCAGAAAGACTAATACCGGTTTCCATTGGGCGAACAGTAGCACTTGAAACTGCACTCAAAGTGCTCTCGCGAGTTCCAGCGCCTGCCATTGGTAGAACAGGAGCACGAGCGTCGTGTTCCATTGGCAGAGGAGGCGCGCTTTGGCGGCGCCGAGAGCAGCCGAGAGCAGCCCTCGGTGCACCGTCGTCAACGGCGGAGTAGGTGGGAGAATGAGGAGTCACATGACTCTTTGATGTCACTTCTGGTTTCATCCCGGGAAAGCCGTGCAAAATGGCGGATGGTGGTAGCGGTGACAGTCGGCCGGTGCAAGCAAGCGGAATATCAGTAGCTAAGCGCTGTCGTCTGGACGAAGAGTTGTTGTTGCTGTTTGATGAAGACAGCAGCTGTAGCACAGATTCGAGCACAAGCTCCTCTTCGGACAGCAGCGGCAGCGGCGACGACGAGGATTTAGCATTGTATGAGCAGATGTTCGAGCAGCATTTTGCCCCGCCGGAGAAGCGACCGAAGGTCGAGTCTTATGTGGAAAAGACGGTCGCCGCTTATTCGGACGAAGAGGTGAGTCGTTGCATCCTAGTTAGAACCTGTAATCAATAACCGACCTGTGTTTTTTCATTTTACCTCACTAGTTTCGCAGGAATTTCCGACTGTCACGGCCGGCTGCAGATTCCCTTGCTGCTGAGTTCGCGAAATCGCCGCACTGCCCTTCAAGAACTGATCGCGGAGGCCTGCCCCCAAAGTCGCCTCAAGAGCATGTGCTGTCCTTTTTGTGGTAAGATATCGAAATAAAAGTTAATAAGGTATATTGTTGAGCTAATTGGTGCATCAATCACTTAAAACTGTCATTAGAGAAGAACCAGACACACGGAAGAAACACACAGACGTGGACTAAGCTGCTCGTTCACGTTTGTGTTTTTTCCGTGTGTCTGGTTCCTCTCTGCTGCAAGTTTTAAGTGATAACACATCGAAATTATTTACTATTGAAGAGAGAAGAGTTGTGATTTAGGATGAGTGATTGGAGGCATCTGATTACAAAAGCGTCACGGCACATCTAACCTGGCGCGAAGCATGAAATTGAATGCACTAATACACTGCGCGAGGGTTTAGCAACCGATTTCTCAAATGCTTATGATGGCTGGAAATTCCTTTTACAGGTCACTGCTCTTCTGCATGCGAAGGACTCAAGGGCTCAATCTTCCCACCTGTGAAAATAAATGGGTTTGATCACACTTTTAATTCAGTGTGCCCAGTTTTTTTATTTCTGTTCTTGCCTATGGTTTTTAAAGGTATTTCATGGGGAAAATACCGCATGGCTGTACTAAAGGTGCCTGATGAACACACGTGAAGCTTTTTCAGAGAACGGGGCAGATGTAAACTTTTCCTATACTTTGCCGCAATGCTTGATGGTAACATGAGATGCTAGTTTAACAATTTCGCATTAATAAAAAATTATCCCATTTCTTGCAGGTATGCTGCCAATAAATCCTGCATACGGGATGTTGCAGGCCGATTTCAGGTTGGGGAAAGCACGCATCACAGGATGATGTACCGCGTTATGGCGTTTCTTCTGGACATCGCACCCCGCATCGTGACCTTCCCAGATGACTTGCAGAAGCTTGCTAATGCGTTTGAGCAGGTGACCAAAATTTTCTACTTCTAATTTGCGCCGGGCATAGGCTTTGACGTTAATCAAACCAGCATGTCACTTGCCATCTATATTACCCTTTAAAGCTGTCTTTTCCTTCACGACACACTTTCAACTCTGAATGCTTTTGTTATACTTCTGCATGCTTACGCGCTAATAATTTGATCTTTGTTGTCACTATGCTATAAAAACATTTTTAACTATCTTTTTGTGTGTTCTGCTGCTAATGTATTGTTGAGGGCCAGGGGCTCCTCAAGCCATCCTAGAACGGCTTTTTCTTTGGCCTCCTGTACGTACGCCCTTGTGTATGAATAAAAAGTCTGGATGAATGAACTGGGCATGCATTTCATGCCTTCCTGCGCATGTAACAATGTCAATGGATGTATGTTGCTACGAGGGGACTTAACATACCTAACTAAATAAAAACACATCTATATACTACTTATAATTAGGATGTCTGTGTTCTTACCTCGTGTTACTGAGCATTAGCTGCAGTCTCTTCACACATTGCCCTAATGCCGAAATTGTTTTGCGGCATGCATGTGTATGCCAGTAAGGTTCTGGCATCCGGCAAACAATGCTTCTATATTGGTGAGGGCCATTGTTTTAATATAACCGCGTGAACATTGGGCTTGTCGGTCATGCTGGGCAACTTGCAGGCCATCATCATTTGTAAACATGTTTAGCAGACTGTTACAACCATATAAAGCCAACAGCCAAGGAAAGCATGGGGACATGAGCTGTGTTTGAAGCTGAAATGAGAAAAAAAGGAGGAGAAAGAGAAGGAAGGAAGGCGGACGGAAAAATAACTAGCCACCGATGAGAGCTGAGGCCACAACCTCCACATTATGCATGTGTTGTACATGAATTGTGCTATTATGACGGCTATCAATATCCGTCTTCTCGTAACATTTTTTTTTCAACTTCCAGGTTTCAGGGTTTCCAGACACCATTGGCTGCATTGACGGGAGCTATATTCCTGTTAGGTGCCCTGCTGGTAAGGTGCGGTCAGTGTACGTGAATAGGCACCATTACCCATCCTTGACGGTGCAGGGGATATGTGATAACCGGAAGAGGTTCCTTGATGCCAGCACTGGTGCACCTAGTAAAATTCACGTCTCCAGGATCTTTCGGCTCTCAAACATTTCGAAGAAATTGCCTCAACTTTGTGCTGGAAAATACCAAATACTTGGGGACGCTGCATACCCATCTAGAGAGTTTTTGATGACTCTCATTCGAGACTATGGAAGCCTGGATGCCTCTGACAAGGCATTTAACACCAAAGTTTCAGCTACCCGTGTGCTAATTGAAAACGCATTTGGGGAATTAAATGGTAGATTTAGGCAGCTACAGCGTTTGGACCTCATGACTGTAGACAACATGTCAAAATTTATTCTCTCTTGTTGTGTCGTTCACAAAATCTGCATCGACAACGGGGATTCATATCATAGTCCACTTCAGGACATGCGTTTGAGCTCACAGGTTAACGATGATCAGAACCCTACTGTAGATGAAGTCTGCAGTGGAATATCTAGAGAAGAGAGCCTCTTACGGGCACTTGCAGAAGTTAAACGAGAAAAAATTAAGTCCAAGATTGGACTGAAGAGGAGGTACCCACAAAGCCTGTAGTGATTCAAACACAGGGCTAAACACATGTTCAAAGCAATGCTTCGTGAAGACTATGCACAGAAACGTTTTGTCTTGCGCAAAATAAACACTCATAAGAACATGTTCATCCAAAGTGCGCTGTTTTATTGCTTGAGCCCCAAGGGCTCGTGGATGAGCTGAAGTTTATCTTCGTGCATCTTGCGACGTTCCTGCCGGTCTTGACTGCGCTCAGCTCGCCGCACAGCACGCCTGTTCTCTTTTCCTTCTTCTTGCTTTTCCCTGTGAGCTGTTCGCTCTGCGCTTATAGCCCTCATTTGATCAAAAAAAAAATTGCATCTGCTGCATACGACTAGTACTGGCACGGCATTTCCTTTTCTTCACCTCTGTTGACCTTTTCATAGTTTCATCATTTTCTGAATTGCTCGACAGAGTACTGGGCATTTCAGGCATAGGGGAAATTAGATCAGCTGAGCTGTCAGAGCTTGATGATGTTGACTTGAGGGTCACTCCAAAAGAGTCCCTTTGAATTTCTGGCTCGCGACTGTCATCAATGCTTTGGATTTTTCGCATTTCATCGTCAAATGGGACAGGATGAGGTGAAGCACCTGATTTGTTGTTGTTGTCACTTGCCCTTTTCTTCTGCCTCATTACTGTTTTACAGCGATTTTCACACTGCTGTGGCGTTTTGTTACATCCAAGAACCTCAGCCAAATCCGGTGAAACCTGCTTGAAAAGCAACTTTTTGTTTTTAAAGTTTTTGAATGGGCCCACCTGCGGAAAGTATTTGTAACAGTAATCTAATAGCAGTTTGGTTTCTGTTGGTGTCCATTCGGGAGCTGAAAAATAAATGCGGATACTTCACTAAAAGCGTCGAATTCGTCAAGAAATGCAGGCAGCAGAAGTTCGACACTAAATACAAAAACAGCGCTGAGACAGGGGACAACTGAGGAGGAGAGGCGCTTTTTTACGAACGAGGACAAGCGCTGTCGCGCTCCTCTTGCAGCACTGTTTTTGTATTCAAAGATGTACCAACAGCTCAACTTTCCGTTTTACAAGCTCACCTCCGCCGCCTCTTTTCACTTCTGGCGCTGGCTGCGGTCCCCTCTCGCCCACGTCCGACGCAGCGGTGTTCTCTGCAAGTGAACATAAAAGTTGCAACTGTAAAAACTGTACCGAGGTGCCTACTCTGTGCGACCTGAAATGGTAAGGTCTTTTTTTCTTCTTCAGGTTACTAAGCGCCTGATGTTTGCGACGGACGAAGCATGTCATGAGCCCTTGCCGTGGGCAAAAATAAAGAGGCTTGCTTTGATTGGTCAGATGCTGCACAGCAAAACAGGCATATACAGTAATCTGAAAGCATCAACAGACAGAAGTGACGGTAAACCGCAGATGACAAAAAGCAAGAAGGTGCGGCATCATGACCAGTAATGTTACAGTACGAATATTAACGGCTGCGTTCTCGTCCGTATGTTGCATCACACGCAGCGACGTGCCCGGCCGTTATCCTAAACACTCCATTCGCGGCAAAAAATGGTAATAAAAGAAATCAATTAAAATAATCCTCAAATATGCCCCCATGCATAGTAGTTATTGTCGCTTACCATCGGGTATCTCTCCAACGATCACAAGAGTGGCCAAGGCATCGACGACAGCTGTGGTGAGCACAAAATGATATTGACGATGCTATCTTTCACAGCTTATTTCTGAGAGAGACGACGCTTACCTGGTGCTGCGGGTAGCGGTGACTCCTCTATCATGGTCATGAACAGCCGTTGTGCTCCTTCACCCATCGTCATGCTAAACGCAGCGACGAACGAAAGGCCGGCGCAGAATATGCTGCGCGCGGGAGACGGGATGCAGGCGGCAACGCGAGCGCGGGAAAAGTTTGGTCACGTGATTCATGGCGTCACATTCCTGGTGTCACCGCTGCGTTGCCCCCGGAACAGCGTGAATGTTCCAGTCGCGAGACGTGAACGCGCGTCCCCGCTGCTCTCGTGCGCTGCTCTGTCTGCTCGCTGCTCTTGCTCTTGTTCGCCCAATGGAAACCGCTATAAGATCACACCCTTTTTTAAAGTAGGCCGCTGCAGCCCGAGCAGGGCAAATAAAGAGTGCGAACCTCCACGCTGTCCGAGCTGGTTTTTCCTCGCCTTAGCTCCAACAGATTTGGCGGCCCGGTTTTGAACACGCAACCCCATCATCCTACATGGATTCCCCTCGCTCTTTCGCCCTTTCTACCTGCTGCGACCCGTCCCAGAACGCTCACGCTCTCGATGCTTCGGTGGCCGCGTTCCAGGTAGTCAGCCTTCCGCCATTTTGGCCCATTAGCACCCGCGCCTGGCTCCTGCGGGTTCAGGCGCATTTCCAGCTGCGACGTATTGCCAGCCAGGAGACCAAGTTCCTCCACCTCGTGTCGTGCTTGCCTCCTGACGTCGCCGGGGACTTAGCGGACGTCATCAGCTCGCTGGACTCGGCTCGACCCTTCGACGCGTTGAAAACGGCTATCGTCGACCGCAAGTCAGCGTCCAAGCGCAGCAAACTCCAGCCGCTCTTCAGCACTACAGAGCTTGGTGACAGCCGCCCTTCGCAGCTCCTCCTTCGCATGCGCCAGCTTCTGGGAGACTCCGCTGCTCAGCACAACACACTTTTGCGTGAGTTGTTCCTTCAGCGTCTTCCCTACCACAAGGTCCCCATCCTCGCAGCTGCGGATGAGTTTCATTAGACAAGCTCGCTGAACTCGTTGACCGCGTTGCGGGCAATTTACGGTTCCCCAACGTCAGCTCTGTGACCAGTCAGCCTCCAACTACTGCCGCTGACTCCCAACTTGCCAGCATCAAATGTAGACTTGATGCTCTTGCCAGGCGACTTGATCTCCCCGCGTTTTTGCCGCGCCGTTCTCCGCTGAGGTTCAGGCCACGCCACCGCTCCCCGGAATCTCAACCATCCTACGCACGCCCCGCCGCGGTGGCTCAGTGGTTAGGGCGCTGGACTACTGATCCGGAGTTCCCGGGTTCGAACCCGACCGCGGCGGCTGCGTTTTTATGGAGGAAAAACGCTAAGGCGCCCGTGTGCTGTGCGATGTCAGTGCACGTTAAAGATCCCCAGGTGGTCGAAATTATTCCGGAGCCCTCCACTACGGCACCTCTCTCTTCCTTTCTTCTTTCACTCCCTCCTTTATCCCTTCCCTTACGGCGCGGTTAAGGTGTCCAACGATATATGAGACAGATACTGCGCCATTTCCTTTCCCCAAAAAAAAACAATTTAAAAAAACTCATGGCCAGCCTCCTCGCCCTCGGCTGTCTGCTGGTACCATCGCATTTTAGGCAGCTCTGCCTGCAAGTGCACACACCCGTGCTCCTGGTCGAGAAACGCTGCGATTGGCCACTGACGGTGGAGAGTAGTGCTGGTGGACGGACATGCCGCCTCATTTACGTCTCGGAAAAGGTTGCTGGCACTCGTTTCCTGGTCGAAACGGGAGCACAAGTCAGCGTCATAGCGGCTTCTTGGGCAGATCGCCATCGCACCGAACAGACCTCCCCGTTCCAAGCGATCAACAACTCCCCCATTCCAACGTACGCCCAACGGTCCCTGACGCTTAACCTCGGATTGCACTGCACGTTTCCCTGGATATTCATTATCGCCGACGTCTCGCGAGCTGTTCTCGGCGCGGTCTTCCACAGTTTCTTCAACCTAGCCGTCGACATGCAAGCTCATCGCCTCAAAGACATCAGCACGCACCTCTTTGTCAACGGCGTACTCTCCACCATTTCGGCGGCGGGGCTTCGCGCTCTCTTCCCTGTTTTGCCGTATGCGAAAGTTCTGGATGATTTTTCCAGCCTCACAAAGCCACATACCAGACAGTCACCGGTGAAGAACTCGATCACTCACCACATTGTGACTTCGCGACCTCCGGTGTTTGCTCGCCCTCGCCGTTTGTCGGGTGAACGCCACGCTATCACACGCCGTGAGTTCCAAAACACCCTTGACCTCGGCATAGTGCGCCCTTACTCCAGCAACTGAGCATCACCACTTCACATGGTGCCAAAGAAAGATCCGGGCGACTGGAGACCATGTGGAGATTACCGCGTCCTCAACGCTCACACTTTACCAGGCCGCTATCCATTTCCTCACATACAGGACTTCGCATCAAATCTTTCTGGGTGCATGATCTATTCTAAAATTGAGTTAGTGAAGGCTTATCATCAAATTCCTGTGGAGCCCGCTGGTATTCTGAAGACGGCATTACCACACCGTTCGGCTTCTTTGAGTAAGTACGGATGCCTTTTGGCTTGCGCAACGCTGCACAGAATTTCAGCCAGCTATCAAAGAGGTTACGCGAGGCCTCGACTTCGTGTTCGCTTACATCCATGATCTCCTTGTAGCAAGTTTATCCGGTACTGAGCATAGAGCTCATCTGCGCGCCCTCTTCAACCGGCTGGATGAATATGTGTGTCACCACTTCGCGCTGCTTTGTGTGCACTCCCATACACCCTTGGAGCATGCGGGGGTAACGGTATCGGTCACAAAGGAGATGCCCTCGACTCGGCGTGGCAAGCTCATCCGGAGACCAGCTGCCAAGTAAAAAGGGGGTGGTCGTTTGGCGCCCAGCTTTCACCGGTCGCAAGCCAGAGAATGGGTCGGAGCCAAAGGTTCACAAACAAAACAAAGTTTTCACAGCAAAGAGACGATACAGCGGATTTCACAATCACTCGTACAATCACATACAAAGTGAATTACGAAAAATAATGCAACTCGTGCAAAGTAACACGAGAGAGAGTACAAAACAACAAAATCATCTCCCAAATTTCCCTCCCTACGCAGAGTAGCATGCCAGCGATATTGAAACGCCGGCTAAATTCTCTGTTTCTTCATTAAAGAGTCTCTCTCTCTCTCTTTTTGCACCTAAAGTGCACAAACACAAAGAGAGACAAACAAACAAAACAATTTGTTCACCGGGCACTGCGGCAGTCCGACGACCTGAAGAACACGACGGAGCCGATCAGCAGATTGGCGCACGTTGCCTCGCTGGTCCGTGGCTGGTCGAGTGGTGTTTTCACGGGAGTCGAGTGGGTGCGCTTCTCTGAAGCTATAACTGCGGCTTGGGCTTAGAGACAGCGGTTAAAGCCGCTCATTTATAGACGCGGTCCGCGTCTATTAAATCTTTGCGCCAAGGCTGGCGCGTACATACACGCAGTTTCAACTGCGCAATCTCCTTCTACTTCTCGCGCCGGGCGCGCGACCCAATTAGTCAAAATCAGAGACCGGGTTCCAGAAGCATCGAGGGCTTTCTGTTCGTGTGCCGTCAGCGACGCGAGGCAAAAAGGGAGAGGGCATCACTTTGCGCGGCCTAGGCTACGACCTCTCCGTCGACAATAGGTAGAAACTACTCCGACATTCAAGACAAATCGACGGCGTGCGCAGCCATGTTTCCATCGGTGCCGCGCCGGCTATCTTAGTGGGAAGGTGAGCAAGACACGCAGAAGTACTCGCTTTTCGGGGTTCGTTCTCCGCTGTTTTTGTTTTATTTTAGAGCACGCGGGCGCGATTGTTTACGCGCGGCGCCGTTTTTTCGAACATGCGCCAAATATTGTGACAATGGGCTCGTCATCAACCCGAACAAGTGCCTCCTTGGCGTAGCTGCATTAGAGTTGCTCGGCAACCTGCTCACTCCACAGTGCATTCGGCGTCTCGACAGCAAAGTCAAAGTCATTCAAGACTTTCCGGCCCTCATGTCATTCAATAAGCTCAGAGAATTCTTGGTCTTCCTGAACTATGATCGCCGCTTTCTCCCGAAGTGCGCCTCTTACCTGAAGCCTCTGACTGATCTTTTGGCTACGAAAAAAATTCTCTCGCGCAACTTGAGTAAACTGAGGACGCTGCCGCTGCATTTGCGGCTGCCCAGAAGGCGCTCGCAGACGCCACTTTGCTCATACATCCAGTTCCTGATGCTCCACTGCGCCTCGTCACCGACGCCTCGAGCATTACCGTCGACGCAGCTCTCGAGCAGTACGTTTCTGGTTGGCAGCCCCTAGGTTTTTTCTCCCAAAAGCTGAAGCCACCTGAGACTAAATACAGCACCTTCGGTCAAGATTTGCTTGCTATGTACCTCGCCTTCAAGCACTTTCACCACTTCCTGGCGCGCCAGGACTTTCATGTCATCACGGACGATTAGTCCTTGACGTTTGCCTTCCAAAGGAACCACAGCACCTACATTGCACACTAGATCTGCCAACTGTGTTTTATCTCCTAGTTTACAATGGACCTCCGTCACATCCATGGCCCGGAGAACGCTTCTGCTGATGCACGTTCTTGTGTTTTTGCCATGGTGTCTGAATCAGCAGTGGACATGGAGGAGCTAGCAGCTGCACAGCGCAATGATCCAGAGCTGCATCATCTTCGCTCCTCATCCACATCCCTGTCGTTCGCGGAATATCCACTGCCGTTTTCCTCCCAGTTCATTCACTGCCAGTCCGTCAAAGTTCACCGGCAACCGTCACGCCTGCCTCTCCTTTTCGGCCGCCTGACGCACGGTTTTCTCACCTTCACATAGACATTGTTGGACCACTCCCGCTATCATGTGGGGCCTCATATCTGCTCACCTGTGTGGACCATTTCATCCGCTGGCCCGAGGCGTTGCCAACTGCTGACACTAAAGCCGAGACTGCTGCTTTGGCCTTCATGGGCGGCTGCGTGTCTCGTTTCGGCTGCTCGTCTGTTGTCACCACCGACCGCGGCCGCCAGTTTCAATCGGCCCTGTTTACTGCTCTCGCCAATATTCTGGGCGTTCGCCACATACATACGACCGCCTACCATCCTTCGGCCAATCGCATGGTGGAACGTCTGCATCGACAACTGAAGGCTGCCCTTACCACTTATTAGCCAAGGGAACGCTGGTCCGACCACCTTCCCCTCGTCCTTTCGGGCATTCGCTCGGCACTGAAGGCTGACCTCGGCAGCTCTTCTGCTGAGCTAGTCTACGGCGTTCCCCTGCGTCTCTCTGGGGAATTCTCTCCTTCCGCCCATCTGTTAATCAATGACGCTTCCACCTACATCCTAGACCTACGCAACACATTTCGCCATATTACTCCTGTCACCCCTGCAACCCGTCACCTCAGTCCGACGTGCTCGTCAGCCAGGACCTGGCCTCCCACCGATGTCTTCATCAGCCGTGACAATGTTCGTTCACCCCTCACGCCGGCCTACGATGGACCGTTCTGCGACCTCCATCGTGCGCACAAGACATTAACGTTAGACCTCAATGGCAGCGAAGACGTCGTGGCTGCTGACCGCGTCAAGCCAGCCTACATTGCCACTCCTCTGCCCGTCGGCCCTACACTCGCTCTCGCTTCGAATGCGCCACCATTGTGCGCAGCTTCCTCCAAGCACATACGCTGGGCGAATCCTGTGGCTTCGCTCTACGGAGGGGAGGGGGGAAGCCCTGTAGCGCCCCTCGCGCCGCGCTCGGCTCGCGGCCCATGGCACGCGGCGCCGGACAAAAAGAGGAAGTTGGGCTAGGCTGCCGCAGTGGAAACAAACTGTTCGAACCTCAACGCTGTGGCCGCTGGTTCTTCCTCACCTTACCTCCGACACACCTCCGGCTTTTACATCTAAGTAGGGCGTTGCGTAACTACTTCTACTAATTACGTAGGCTTGTATCAGCCTGATCAACTTCCTCTCATTCAATCTCCTACTTTTAACCGCGATTCTTCTTATTAGGCCTAGAGTTTGCATCGCTTATTGCTCCAAATTATTATGGGCCTCCCCGTTGTAGCCGTGGGACTCGATTATTATACCCAAGGTGCTTATTTTGTCCACCTTTGGCACCTGCATGCACGCCACCTTAATTTTAATATCTCCGGGTTCTTTACATCGGAAATGTTTCGGGTTATATAAAAAAAGTTCTGACTTTTGCGGCGAACACGCAAGCCTCATTTCGGCTGCATACTCGACAATAATGTATGTTACGACCTGCATCCGCGCTTCTGTGTGTGCATCGCTTCCTCGGTAGTCCGAGAGATTGATATCGTCCGCATAAATACTGAAATGTATCCCCTCTAGCTCATTTAATCTGGCATTAAGCGCCACCCTGGGTGCATAGGGTGGCCACAGGGGCCTCCACACCTCAGCCCATTTTTTACTCTAAACACTGACGGTGATGATGATGAATACGGCGCCAGATTCTCTGCAGAACAGACGCCTTTACACTATTGCGTTCATAGCCTGAAAACAATGGTTCGTTAAAGCACAATTCTGTATGCTAAAGATTATGTTAATAGAGTATGCAACGGAAACCGCAACCAGGTTTAAGAAAATGCAAGAGGCGCATTTTATTCTGGGTATTCTACGAAAACCAAATGGCGGAGGAAATTTTACCTCGCTCACGAGGTAAAATTGTGCACTTATCGAGACCTCATCACCGTGAACTCTTCATGTAGAAACCTAGTTTTTGCTTAGTAGCAACAATAACAGCACACTATGCGACACCGCGGTGTAAGATAGCGGGGTAGGTCTGTAGTAAGAAACAATTGTTTATTTTGTGGATACTTCCTATTAATTACCTCCGCCGTACATCCGCTATTTTTCAAAACCTTCTGCGCAATCCGCGCGTTTTTTTGCACTTTTTATGACTCCATCTTGTAGGTCTTCTCTTCCATTTTAAATATTATCTTGCAAGCGGGTTGTAATGGCGAGAAGTTCAACACGGCTTTTGTTTTGAAGCATTCAAGTTATATTTGTTTCATTTAAAACATTTCTACGATAACAATTTGCAGTATTCCTGGTGAGAAAACCCCCCGAAGATACTGGCAGCTTAAAAAGGAACAGCAATCACAGGATAGAGAGGGGAACGTACAACACAAGAGCAGTTTTTTTCTGTGTTTTACCTGTGTTGTATAGTTCTCTTTTTGTCCTGTGTTTGCGCTGTTCCCCTTCAAGCAAAGTTAAACCAGCTAGCTCGCAAGAACACCATTTTGTCCTGGCAGCCTTATACATTAAACAAGGATGCTATCAAAACAGTATTGTGTATGTACGAAATTGACTTTCACAGAAGATTAGCTCCTACATCGACATATACCTGTTGCAAGAACAATGAGCGCTAGTACGCGTGGAACACAAAATTTCCTGGATCTGTTTCTCAGATCCAATTCCTTTTCTTCCCATAACAGTAAACCCACAGAAATACCATTTTGTAGAAGGTCCTCCAGGTGATCCAGAAGCCGTCTTACTGACGTCAAGTGGTAGAACATCGCTCAATACTTTTTGTATAGTTCACGCTTTTCCGCCGAGAGCTCACTGGGTAGTCTTGCGCAGTTTTATTTTTCTTGCTGTGCAGCCTTGTCTTCATAACTAGGAAACTTCCTAGTTTCTTCTGATTTTTTATACATAGAGAAGCCATACATAGATAGGATTACATAGGATGCTTAGGATTTGTTGGTACATAGGGGCTCGTGAGACGCAGTCGGCGCCAGAGTGCTTGCGTCCGCACTTGTATACGACGGTAATGTTAAACTCCTGCATGCGCAGGCTCCATCGAGCGAGGAGGCCTGAAGAGTCTTTCAAACTTCCAAGCCAGCACAGCGCTTGGTGATCGCTGACCACCTTGAACGGCAGTCCGTACTGGCAGGGGCGAAATTTCGACGTAGCCCCAATGATGGCAAAACACTCCTACTCAGTTGTCGAATAGCAAGCTTTGGCCTTCGACAAAGATGGCTAGAGTAAGCGATTGTCTTCTCCAGTCCGTAGGTCTTCTGAACGAGGACAGCGCCGAAGCCCAACCTGCTTGCATCGGCAATAATATCAGTCTCGGCGTTTTTATCAAAGTGCGCGAGGATCGGTGGAGACTGTAAACGACGCTGAAGTTCGTGGAATGTTTCCGCTTGCGGCGCTTCCCATTTAAAAACAATCTGATGATTGGGCTGACCTACGCAAACAATTAACTGAATGACTCGGCGAAGACGAAAGCAACAAGTGCAATCGGTGGTCGTCGATCTGAATGCCTTTCGCTCTGAGCTGCACTGAATTTAAAGGTTATAGCGTACTTTCGAGATATGCGTGCAAAATTACCACAACGTTCTGGAACAACGTAGAATCGGCTACGCCTGGAAGCAATCAGCCGAGATAAATCTGATCGCGGCTTCCATCCCAAACAAAGCTAAAAAGCTTCGTGCCAGCAGCTTTGGAGGATGAACAAATAAACACTACAATGTTGAGCGGCAATATGTTCGCGAAATAAATAACGCCTGATTCTCAACACTCCGATCACAGGCAGTCATCCCAGATAGCAAGACAAATTAATTTCCGGCTTCTTCAGCCGTTTCCATCAATTACTGCGCGCTTAGTCTAACGGCGTAAGGACGACGCATACTGCAGATCCGGTATTAACGTCCACGTTGATACCGATTGAGGTAGTTCTAGATGAAAGTGTCCGTAATCGGTAGGTCCAAAAGTTTATTTGCTGTGAAAGACCATTACTGGGTTACATTATCTTCACTCCTGCTATCTCCTGGCGTTGTTTCTTTCAAAAATAGCTTTTTCGCCGGTGGGCATATTCGAATCAACTGACCTTCTCTGCCACAACTGTGATAGTATCGACGAAGCATTTTCAGGACCATTCTTTCTACAAAAATCGCGCTGCTTATCACTCTCATTCCGGTTTGCGGGCTAACGCCATGGCACCTTCAATATTAGCACGTCAGTTGTTTATCTCCGTTTATCCGTAGTTCAAATTTGGCTTATCTTCTGTGAATCAAGCGCTGGGTTCTCTAACGCTCGCAGAAGTGCTTCTGTTAGTTTAAGATGCTTTTTTTTTGCCAGCGGCTGTATGTACAGGTTGTTCGAGCGGACGCGAAACTATGCGGTCCCTCAATAACCTGTCTAGTATGGTTGCAAAGTTGCAGTCATGACCAATGGTTCATATTTAGACAATGAAGTTTGAGCTTTCGGAAATATAGTTCGGCGTATCGTCGTGGAACTTTGCCTAACCAGTCGACTACTGAGCGATAGCTTATCGGGTTTCACTGGAGAGGGGCGACTTGTGCGCATTGGAAGTCAGTGACTCTCGAGGTGTGCTCGCAGGCTAGCAGGGCTCGTTTCTTCACATCGTCAGTTGCATTTTAGGTTTTAAAAACGCTTCGAGTTTTGCGATGTATGATTCCGAATTATATTCCTGTCGTCAAGCTCTGGCCAATGGTGGAAGGTCCGAGGCTAAAAAGCAGTCGACAGGCTCTTTGTTAGGTGGATCCTCATCGCCACTCTCCCAGGCGGACAGGTTGTAGAGGCGGGTCAGACAAAACCTAGACAAGTGACTGGAGCAACAAGCTTATTCGGTGTCTTTGGATTTTACAGGCAACTAAAGAGCGAGAATGAAAAAGTATTTTTATTTTTTTAGCTATTGTCCAAGCCGCAGTAGCCCGGTTGATGGACTCTATGCAGCCGCTAAGGTGAAGTAGGGTGAAGTAAGGTGAAGTAGGAAGTAGGTGAAGTGTCGCTTGGATGTGCCTGGTGTGGTCGACGAGATGTGGCCAGACGAAACTCTGCAGAGAAGTTGGCGGAGCGGTCAATCGGGCCCATGCAACTTGATAGGAGGGAGGCACGATATGTGAGAAAGAAGGTGGGGGGTTAGAGGTGGGTATACATTTCATAGGGAAAGCAGTTTTTTCCAGTCGACAGAGACATGCGTCGACACGGCACAAAATGGAAGAGGGAGGAAAGGGTTTGTTGTAGTTCCGCAGATTTCGGAGGTGTTCGCGACGTTCCTGTAGGTGTGTAGCGTGGTCTGCCGCGGCATTTTATTGGGCATGCCAGGAAGTCGGATGGCGCGGAGAAATTTTTTGTCTGACTTGAGCGTGAGCAAGCTCATTCTGTATGCCTTGGTGACCATGAGTTCATTCGAGACAGACATAGAGCATAAGGTGGGTAGTCAGATATTGTAGCAAGGCATCTGAGATGCTTTGGAGAGCAGCAGAGATACGATAGAGTAATAGCATCCACCTCGCGTACAAGAGGGCTGGGGTTCGAATACCGGTGCCACGCAATTCTCCACCGGATATGAAAAAAAACTCCACGTGAATGATGTAAATGCATAACCAGGCCTAGGACGCGGCCTGATCTCGGTGACAAGAGTCCCTCACGAGAGCAAGATTTGGTCACCCTGGTGTAGTGCTTGGCCTCAACTTTCTATGAACAAACGCATTTACACCCGACTCCCAGTCTCCAGCGGTTGCGGAGCAACTGAACAAGGCGGTGGTCAGACCTGTGATGCAGCGCAGGTTGCTAAGATTCTCTGGCTCCGGAGAGGCCGCAATTGCAAGCTAAATCTTGCAACAGTTAACGCCAGAACCTCATCCAGTGAGGCTAGCTTAGCTGTGCTAATACTACAGAGGATCGATGTGCACAAAAGGTAACAAAAACCACGCGCACGAGAGAAACACAAGGACAGGCAGGTTGAGGCTGTTTTTTGTTTCGCTCGTGGTTTGTCTATTATATTTCGCGCACATCATTCATATGCAGTATTAACATGGACCAACTAGTCCCAACACAAATGTTATTTGCAGTGCAGTTCGAAGAAACTAGGGGTAATACATGGGATGTAACAGGGCTTAGTAAGTATAGGAGGAGAGATGAGGCGTATAATGTACTAAGGGGCAGGGTTAGCTGACAGATGGGAACTTAGTGTGATTCTTCATCATTAAGGATATGCAAACATAGATGAGCTCTATAGAATTAAAAAAGGGCGGACGCTATCGTATTCAAGCTTAATAATAGGTACAAGCTGAAGGCATTGCCGGCTTACGCGCCTGCATACAACCATGATGACCAGATTGTTGAAAGCTTCTATTGAGACGTGGAATCGGCAATGGGGACAGTAGTCACAGAACACTATACTGATGGGTCACTTGAAAGTGAAGGTAGGCAAAAAGTAGGCTGGGAACCAGATGCTAAGATTTGACAGGGAGATAAAATTTTCCGATCACTATTACCTTCTTCCGAAAACGAGAGAATAGGAAGTGGTCCTGGAACAGTTATAATAGTGAGCCTAAACAAAGTCGACTTTGTTCTATGCGCTCAACCTGGCATCGTTCAGGATGTGGCCGTCCTCGGAAGGGTGCACTGTAGGGACCAAAGATTGGTAATGTCTCGAATTAGCTTAGACTTGAGGAAACAGAAGAAGCTAGTGAAGAGGAAGTAAATGAAAGAGTTAGCGGTGAGAGGGAAAGTCGAAGAATGCAGGATATCGCTCAGGCAGATGTTCGGCTTGAATTGAGCAAGACGACCTTAATGCTCAACCAATGAACGAGAATGACGCAGCAATCATTGCGGAGTGCCAGGTAGAAGTAGGCGATAGGATGGTAGGACAGGATACCAGCATGCTATCTCAGGAAACAAAAAATCTGATTAAGAAACGCCAAATCACGAAAGCGTCTAACCCTACAGACAGAATTGAACTAGCAGTGCTATCAATGTGAATAAATAAGCTCAAGGCAGCCGACATAAGAAAGTTTAACATGGAAAGTATTGAGTGTGCTCTAAAGAATGACGGTAGCCTAAAAGCGGCGAAGAAAGGACTAGGCACAGGTAAATATAAGATGTATGCATTAAGAGACAAAGAGGCATATTTATTAGCAGTATGGATAAGGCAATTAAAGTACCCGAGGAGTTCTACTCAAATCTATACAGTAACCATTGTTACTAGAAAGTTAAAGATAGCGGCAGTGGTGCAAAGCAATGTGACATCCCGCCAGTAATGATACAGAAAGTATAGGAAGCCTTAGGAGCAATGACAAGGGAGAAAGCAGCTGGTAAGGATCAAGCAAAAGCAGATCTGTTGAAGGGCGCAGGGCAGATTGTCCTAGAAAAACAAGCTACCCTGTATACGCAATGCCTTATGACCTTGATCTTACCAGAAAATGGGAAGAACGCTGATGTTATCTCAATTCATAAGGGATGCCAGGGACTTAAATTACACACCGTTAAGCTGACTGTTCATTGCCTGCAAGATATTTGCTAAGGTAATCGCTAGAAGAACCAGAAGAGCCTTGGAAATCAATCAACCAAATTATCGGGCAGGCTTTCGTAGAGTATGCTCGCTAACATAACATACTCGCACTATCAATCATATGGTAGAGTAATGCGCAGAATGTAACCAAACCATCTATATTACCTTCGTTGACTATGAGAAAGCATTTCACTCAGTAGAACCATCAGCATTCATTCAGGCATTGCTGAGTCAGGGTATAGAGGAACCTTACGGAAAAATAGTGGAAGATATCTATAACGACTGCACAGCTAAAATAGTGCTCCGTATAATAAGAAGAATAAGAATGGGGCAGAGCGCTTATGACCGGTTCTGTGAAGAGAAAAGTGCACAACAGCCTTATTTAACCGGTGCTTGCCTATTGGGCAGGCAAACGAAAGGGTTCAGGTTCAGCAGAACAAAGCGAGATATGGCAAGAAAGATGACAGGTGTATATTTAAGAGATGGGAAGTTGGCTGAGTGGGCGAGGGAACAAACGCGGGTAAATGACATCCTAATCAAAATCAAGAGGAAGCAATCGGCTTGTCAGAGCATGCGATGCGAATGCAAGATAACCGCGGGTCCTTAAGGGTAACGGAGTGAATTCCGTGGGAAGGCTAGCTTAGCAGGGGGCGGCAGAAAGTCATGTGGGCGGATGACAAGTTTGCGGGAATGTGGCGGCTGCGGCTGGAAATTGACAGAGTTATTTGGGGAGACATGTGAGAGGCCTATGCCCTTCAGTGGGCGCAGTCAGGCTAATGATGATCTAGGGTACACGGAGGGAGTCTTTTATACTCGAATGTTTGTAGAGCGGCCTGAGAGTCTGAACGTATGGTGATGGTGAACGTGAAGTTGTTGCGATAGGTGATGGATTCTGCTATTAGCAGAGTCACTGCGTTGGTTGACGAGGTCATTTGTGCGTGCAGATAATTGAAGGTGCTTCGAGGGTCGACACCAACTACAAGAAGCAGAGAAAGACAAGAATGCTGCAGCCAAGGTGCGCATTGCTTTCAGTGAGCGATGCGTACAGCGGGACAGTGCACACACTGTCATGACAGCAGCTTTGCAGTTCGTAGCAGGAAACTTGCATTATAATCGGTATTCATCTTTAAGATAAATGACTACACTGGGCAAAAAGAGAAAACCACATGCCGTCGGTGGGAAACCGAACCCTCGATCTAAGCATATAGCGTGCGGTGTTCTACCACTTGAGGCACGGGCAACGGCGCTCGAACCTCTACGTACGAGCGTATATCCTGTTCTAGTAACCTACTACTGCCAGTGTTAGCCATCGCTGACCTTGTCCATTTCGGTGGACGCAGAACACCCTTTATTACCTGAAGCGTCATGTGCAGCCTCACGAAACGGCAAAGTCGGCAGCTGTGCAAGAACACTGTGGTCCTTCCTATAATTTCAGTACTGCCAGCACTAAGTCCCTCGTTCAGATCTTCAGCACAAACGGGTAGGAAATTGATGAGCTCGTTACAAAACGCATATCACTGGTTTCAGCGACTCTTGCCTTCCTTAATGAAAATGTCATTACGACGCCCTCAGTTAAACGTCTTTTGTATTGTCAGTATGTAACTGACAGGAACTGTTTCTTAACGGCTGATACGAACCATGATACCGAGAAATTAGTTTCCGGGAAACACCGAGAGTGGTGGTATTCACGAAAGGCTATACACGACAGTTTGGAGTATAGGACGAAGATGGCTCTTTTAGTATCATCACCAGTGGGTCATAAGCGAGGTAATGAGCCGCGGCATTCTTCGGCATACTTGGAGAAGGTCGCGGACTGGAAATGTCTTAAGTGTGCAACCTGACTTGGCGCATAAATGAAATGAACGGAAATAATCAATTGGTGGACTGCGTCGGAGTGTTGTAAGGGAAGGTGTCACGAAATTTGGCGCATTTTCGAAAAAAACCGGCGCTGCGCCTAAGCAATCGTGCCCGCGCGCGGTAAAATAAAACAAGAACAGCGGGGAAGGGTCCCCGGAGAGCGCGTAGCTTTGCACGCACTGCTGCAACCCAGCTCGCCGGCGCGGCGCCGAGGGAGGCATAGCCGCGCGCGGCGTCAATTTCTCTATAGAATGACTGAGTAGATGCTACTCATCGTCGACGGAGAGGGCGTAACCTTCACCGCGTTAAAGTGATACCCTCTCTTCCTTTGCTCTCGCACCGGTGTCTTCGCATGCGAGAAGAAACCCGAAATTTCTGGAAGGTGGTTTCCGCGCCCGACCAATGGGGTCGCGCACGCGGCGAGAGAAGGGGAAGGAGCTTGTGCAGTAGATAGTGCGTGTATGTGTGCGCCTGCCTTGGCGCGAAGACTCAGCCCATAAATGAGGGGCTTCAACCACTGTCGGTGAGCCCGAGCCGCCGTTAAAGCTTCCGAGAAGCGCGTCCGCTCGACTCCCGGGAGAACACCACTCGACCAGCCAAGGACGGACCAGCGAGGCAACGTGCGCCAGTCTGCGGATCGGCCCCGTCGTGCTCCTCAGGTCGTCGTCGGACTGTCGCAGTGCCCGGTGATCAAATTGTGTTTTGTTTGTGTGTCTATCTCTGTATTTGTGCTATTTAGGCGCAAATATTTTGTTGAATTGTTATCTCTCTCTATTTTTACATCGCACGAGTGCATTGTATTTGTAAATCACTTTGTATGTGCTCGTACGAGTGATTGTGCAATCCTTTGTATCGTCTCTTCGCTGTATAAACTTTGTTTGTTTTGTGAACCTTTGGCTCCGACCCATTCTCTGGATTGCGACCGGCGAAAGCTGGGCACCAACGACCAACCCCTTGTCACTTGGTAGCTTGTCTCCGGCTGAGCTTGCCACGCTGAGTCGAGGGCATCTCCTTTGTGACCGAGACCGCTACCCCCACAAGCTCTAAGGGTGTCTGGGAGTGCACACAAAAGTGCCCGAAGTGGTGACAAAAGGCGACACAGGGTATAAGCAGTGCTCACTTGTAGCGATAGCCGTTTACGCGCTGAGCCATAATCTAGGTGAGGGTTCAGTCGAATTTCTCAGTCGTAGCATATTTTTGAAGAGGGTGACAGTAGAGGTACGGTGTTTGATGTGGCATTCCTTAAGGAGGTCCCCAAGAGTGTCACCCCCCCAAAAAAACAAATCCTCGATCTCTGGAGAGTAACTTTCGGTGGCGCGTGTCGATAAATCTTGCTCTTGGGAATGAAGGGAGCAACTTGACGCGTGGTGGAAGGAGCTAATCAATATGTTTAAATATATCGTGAGACGTCATCATCAAGTACAATTTTTCAATGATGACCAGCGCTAGTAATGTAGTGAATGCAGTGGAGGACGACCAAATTATGTCAAACGGGCGGAGAGGATATAGTATTAGTGGCTATAAAGCGAGTGATTGATGAGGAAACTGCAAGAACATTGCTAAGAGGAGCAATAATCTAAGATTTAGAGAACAGAACTGGAAATATCCCGCCAGTAGCATCGCAGACGCAACTGTCGTATGTTTTCTCCATGCCGCAGTAGGCGCACTAGGCTCAGCATGAAAAGATTCGCAAATGTCCGAGTAGAGCGTGTATGTCGGTGAGACGGGGAGTACTTGTGATATAGATATATCCGCAATGGGATAAGAATGTAAGTCTAACCAAGAACTCAGGTCAACCACCTCTTCTTTCGGATCATCATAGCTTTGGTCAGTGGGGATGGCGAAGCGATGACGTTTGGTGTACTGCGATCTCTATTTCAGAGACTCCGGATATACGCCATGCGGACCACTCTAGACCAAAAGCGATATGCGATGTAAGCAAGATATTGTGGCGGTGCTGTCGACAGCTGGGCAGGCTGGCGGTCGAAAGCATAGGCTGCGCCATACGGAAGAATGCAAACAAATGTTTTAAAACCAATTTCCTAATTTGAAGTGAGTCTCTGATGTCGACCCTTTCTGAAAAAAAAACCAAGTACATACTAAAAATAATGTGAAAATATGCAACGTCATTTTAAAATACCGCGATACGTGCGCGATCGATTGCTCTTACCGAATCCTTCAAAAAAGAGTGTGACAAACTGCGCAACAAATTTTCGGAGCTATCGTTTTAAAACGTGTTGTGAACCCGAACGTACCCTGAAGGCACTCCATTAGCTTAATGTTTCTCCGAATAGCACAGGCTTCTTGTACCGGGTGCACTACGTTTACTCTCAAATACTGCTGTTAGAACATTCAAGCCAGACACTATATTTAGGTTTCCAATAAAGCATTCCTAAAACAGCACGACATACGAATCGCGCACAGTAGCAGGCGACGGCTCCGCTAGACTGACACGTTGTTTGCGAACCCAGGTGGTGCTTGGGAATGCCGTGGACTTGAAGCGGCTGGGTATCGTCGGTGCCGTCTTCTGCGACTATGCGTGGTTCTGTTTTGTTAGGTTGCCAAGGCATTTGACAACTGCTTTTTCATCTAAAATATCTACCCTCTTTAGATTGAACAACTTTTTAGCCATGAAATATTCTGCACTCAGCAGCAAGTCGGACTCCAGGAGAGGCTTGCGTAATTCGCAGAAATACCCAATCAGCAGACCGCCGGCTTGGAGTAAGTCCGCCTTGATTACACTCATTTAGTTTCGTACTATTTAACAAAATTTCCGGTCGTTTAACTATGGTTAACCCTCGTCGAAAGCGAAAAGCTGCATCTCCCTGGCTACGTTGTGTTCGAGCCACTGGCGGTTTCTATAGGTAGCTGTACTGACATACAAGCAGTAGCATATATTTTTTTATTTTTTTTAAACATCTTGCTTTCTTCGAAACGACATAAACTTCGCGACCATGGCTTCTCGGCACGTGGCTAGGGCAGGATGTTCACCTTCCTCCATCGCCCCAGGCGTCAGGCTGTATACCCCTAAAGTTCTTACTCCTATTTTATATTACATCTACAGCAGCGGTCCCAGAGGCTATTACACCAACTATCTCGACATTGATCTTTGACCTTGACCTTATGGCTCACCTTGGTGTCGAACCTGACTACCACCAGTTGTGCCCATGGTTTGACCTCTGGCTGCATTAAAGTTCGAACCTGTGGCCCCGCTGACGGCCCGGAAAGAAGGTGTAGTGAAGCTTTTCGCTTCAGAAGGTGTCTTGGAAATGAAGCAGTGCACTTTGCCACGCTCTTTTTCCATGTATTCACCAAATTTTAACCAACAGCAACCTCCTTGGTTACTCTGTGCAGCAAGGAAAATGGCAAGTTTTCCATCCGTGTGTTTGTATAGGTGGTGTACTGGCCTTACAGCGTACATTTCGACAGCATAAATAGGCCGCAGATAATTATTCGGAAAGAATACGCCCACAAATTACATTTATTACACAAGGAAAAAAGGAAAACGGAAAGTGCTCTGTGCTAGAAGTCGCACTTCCGTGCATGAAACGCTGTTTGTCCTACGAACAGCTGTCGCGCGCCCAGGCACTTGAAGCCAGCGATAGTAGTGCGAGAGGTAAGGTTGGGCGCAGCAGCAAAAACAGTGTCAGATCAATCTTTTTTTAAACCAAGATCCCTGAAAGAAACGCTCAAAAATGCTGGATTGCTCAACATAACCAGAGTTTGCTCCTGCTGAGTCAAAAGTGACTTTATTTATTTATTTATTTATTTATTTATTTATTTATTTATTTATTTATTTATTTATTTATTTATTTATTTATTTATTTATTTATTTATTTATACAGAATACCCCTAAAGGTCCTCGAGAGGGTATTACATAGGGGGGGGGGGGCAGTGGAAAATGAACAGAATAAAACAAAACCACAAATATAAAACTACAAAAGCAAAAATAAGACACTTCGCATGACATAAGTAAGCAAAAGAATCCAAAGAATGGCAGTGCGGCAAAGAACGAAGAGAACTGCAGTATTAAAATTATACAAACAGAACACTAATGCAATGAATCATTTAATAACAGACCCGCGCTTGGGGTACCGAATGGCGGTCATGTGATTCATGACTGAATGGCGTTCATGCACCAACCAGTAATTAAATGGCATCACTTTACCACCTGATGGCACCCATGAGGCAGTTCTGTATAGGGTCGCTACTGAAAGCCGCCTTGCGGCCTTGTCGCACCATCCCGCTGCCACGTTAAGCATGGCTGAGACAAGTGCGGCTTATCTTCTCCGTGTCCACGTCCCGCAGACTTCATGGCGAAAGCACGCTCAAGGCAATAACACTGCATGAGAGTGGACATGCACCTGACGTGACATCTAGACGGGACGGCCGAGCTCATGCAGTAAGAGTTGATAACAGTAAGCTATCTCCGTTAATACCTCCGAGTGATGCAGACCGAGATTTTCTCGAAGAGATACCTGTCCAATTTCATTATCATGTGAACTGTTTTCTCCTGTTCAGACTGGATGTGTGGTTTTCTTCTGTATACAAGTAGTCGCGTCGTATTTACGAATAAATGATACAGATGCGGGCTTGGCAAACGGCACCGGCAATAAGGCTGCGAAAAGAAATGCCGTTATAATGGCAAGCGAAAGAATTGCCGACATTCTACCGATGTTGCTAATCAAGAATAGAAGAAGATTTGCTTTCATGTGATATACAATATGGATCACTAGAAAGAATGTTGCCACATTGTATTTTAAGGCACCCGAAGGTTTCTGTGCTCTCTGTAGCTTGGTAACAAGGGTTAACGTGTAAAAGTGAAAATTTCAAATTCATTACTACAGAGTTTTGTAGTAGCCTATGCTTAATGCAATCAGCGTTACCATGTATACTGACCAAATACACAGAAGCGAACCCTTTGATAAAAGAATACCCTTCCTCTGTCCAGCTGAACGCTTCCTCCTCTCAAACTTGCCTGTTGCGCACATACGTCAAGCACTCACTGTTTAGAAGAACGAAGCCATAGCCTGCTCTTTTCGGAAAAGGCAGTTTGGATGATATTACGAAAGCCTATTGCTGATCAGGTGCTCAGCTGACTACGAAAGACCATATTAAATTTAGTGTTTGCATTTATAAAGTATGCAAATGCAAAACGCTCGTCCAGCCCGGTCTCCTCTATGCGATATCAAGAAAAAGCACAATCAATAGAATCCAGAAACATCACCAGTCAGTAACGAAGCAAACAAAGCTGTGTGAAGTTTGCTTTGTTACTGACTGGTAATGTGCGAAGTTCGCGCAACATAGTATGGTGCTTAAAACATTTGTGAGGCACCATGACATTATGAAATCACTACGGACGTGGTGGCTTGAACGTTCAGTATCCTTGTACCACTATGAAGTTCTATTACAAAGCGCCTACAAGCAATGTACCGTCGCGTGGTATGCGTACCATGCTTGCAGATGCGAGTGGAATAACTCGGCCTCACGAAGTCTAGCGAGAGTGTTAATAAAGGCAGTGATCAGTCTGGCAGGTTAATAACGGGCGTATATCTGATAGCATACCAGTCGAAAACGACAACAGAAAATCTCTGATGGTGTGTCGTCTTGTCGTAAATTGGACATGTAGTCGGACGGTCTGCAGTCTGACGTTCTGTATTCTGAAATTCTGTGTACTGACGTTCTGTTTTTTTCACGTTCTGTATTCTGACGTTGTGTTGTCTGATGTTCTTCAGCCTGTAATCTGCTTTTCTGTAGTCTGTTGTTCGGTATTCTGACGGCCTGCGTGGTGATGTTGTGCACTCCGACGCTCCATACACTGATGTTCTGTTGTTGAATCCCCTATAATCCTTTCGCAAGCTATTTCGACTCTGTTCTCTCCTAACATCAAAATATTGAGATGCGTGAAATGTAAATAGAGGCAACAATGACGAAATATTTCTAATGGTGGGTTGGCTATCACAGTCATTTGCAGGCGTACGGAGCTGCCAGCATAGCAGAGAAAATTGTGCGAACATGCAAAACACATGCAGAACAAGACCTCTCGGTAGCCGCCCTTTATTTAGGTCTATGCCGCGACACTGAGGAGGAGGTGCTTGAACAGGAACACCTGCACGGAGGAAAAAGAACAAGAAAATGTGAATGAAACATGGATGGAATTGTTTTTGTGCCAGTAAACGTGTCTTCATAAAAAGGTGCTTTCTGAATTTAAAAAAAAATCGAAATCAGATACCTAGGAAGACACAATAATTGAACAATATCACTAAATCAAAATTCTTTTACTTGTGGGGTCTAATGTCCCACTGGCTATGAGGGACGACATAATGGAGAGCTTGAGAGTCTTTTAGGCAAAGTGAAGATCTGTAATAGTCAGATGTTTAGGAGAATCCCGAAGGTGGAGCAGATTTGTAATGAGGGAGTAATTACTCAGCTTTCCTTTGCAGCTTAACGGCAGCGCTTTAGTGGATTCTCAATGAGTAATTGCTCCCTTATGATTTTCTGTAACGTGCGGCGACAGCGCAAAGAACTTGGGCGGTTTTCACTTTCGCCTTCGTCGAAATCAGGGCCGCCACAGTCGAGATGGAGTCCCCGATTTTGGCATCAGCCGCTCAACGCCGAAGCAATCAGGCACCGCAGCCGGTACTAAATGATACTGTTTGAAGAAAATCAGAATTACAAAAACAAAAAATCAAAAATTGTCATTAATTAGCCTCATAGAAAAGAAAATATGCGTAAAGTTGACACAGGAAGAGGGCAGAGCGGGTGCGGGAACAAAGGCGGGTTATTGACGTCCTATGTATTCATGCACACCGGTACTTAATGTATCAGTCGCGTAAAAGCAGCCTTTGGGTAAATCGTATTATATTTATCGATGATTCGGCTTCTGGCACCCCTGGGGCGTCCTGGGCACTAATGCTTTGGCGCAAGGCAAGGCCACGTCCAGCATTGGCTTGGCGACATTTTGTACCGACAAATTTTGTAGATCTATGTCATTTTGCAGCACAATTTGAGATGCATTCATTTGCGATACACTCATGTACCCATCCGCCTAACGACGTAAAGGTGCAAGGATATGGCCCACGTCTGTCGGCCTGTGCTGAAAAATATTTCAAAAATTGTGTCAGCACAATTTTTTTCCACTTCAGCCTATTCCACAGGCAGCCGAGGTAGATCTAGAATAGACTGTGTAAACAAAATTGCGCAAAACAAAAGACAGTGGCGCACGCAATTACTACAATGCACTCAACACGGAATTGGTCCAGCACTCCTACGCCGTGTACCTCGTCATCAGCTTGTGGCGAGTCAACGTATCTGCTTCACTGAAGCTCCGCTTCTGCAAAAGATTCTAGAAAAAGTCATCCACACAAACAAAATCATTCGTGTTTTACAACAAGCTACTTAACACAAGGTTGCATGACTCATTGCCAAACTGCGAAAACGATTTTTAAGGTACCAGCCTGAACATTTACCCCAAGAAAACCATCACCTCACAGGAGTCATTGAACAAGTAATGCTCCACTGTACACACTGACCACATTATTGCATGCGGTAGTATCATGGAATAGAGCTGAGCGAAAATGTTGCTGCCGTGCACCTCTGTTTTCTCCTGGGGAACACATGTTTCATGGCTAATTGGTTCTTGAATATTTGCAGGAGACAATGAAAATACTAACACTGCTTTCTTATCTATGATATTAACACTGCTATAATATGCAAATTATAACACACTGAAACTGTTACTGCCCACAAGCTGACGTGCAGAACCTGCTAGTCAACCATCAATGATGACAGAGTGGTTCTGCACGCTCTCTCCGCTCTTCCGCGGCGCTTCCTGCACAGCCCAATTTCCCTAAATATACACAAGCTATAAACTACAACATTGCGTCTACTATTCGGCGTAGTGAGAGGCAGCGTATTGAAGCATTTCGGCCAAGCATAGCGCAAAAACTGCTCTAGGTGCACCTCCAAGCTAAAGTGCCGAAGTTATTCGCCGGCTATATATTATTTGCTGTTAACAAAATGTTTTAGACACTTTCTGAAGGATATTTCAGAATAGTAGGGTCTGTCTTCCCAATTACAGAGCTGGCTCCACACACTGTGAAAAGAGAATATAATAATGGTAACTTTGCTAGGTTACTCAATAATACCCGTCAACGCATTCACACAATGTTCCCCAAAGCATATACGAATAGCATTCTGACATTTCAACAGCAAAGTAAGCGCATATGACAGTGTTAGAGGCTCAAAATGCCTGAAACACATCTCGATCTTATTGCTAAAGAGTAGCGAGAATAATGCTATGAATGTAACAGATGCACCTAATTACGAACAAATGTCAAATTACGACAATACAAAGTATAATATAATGAACAGAATTATCACTATCCTGCAACTTCTCTTCGAAGCTAAGCAGCTAAGTAACCCACTTCCTTTGGCTTCAAACAAGAGCAGCCTTGTAATAGCGCCCAGATTGGCCATTTATTTACAGAAATTCCCGTAAGCTCACCGAATAACCAACCTCTATAACTTTCGCTTACTCAGCTTTGTCAATGGGTAAATTGCACATGTACTGCTCATATATGAGCCTTTTCGCAGAAACCTTCTATTCAGGCAATGAGTACTACAATAACAATGCACTTTGCTGGAACTTGTAGTTCTTCAAGGTATTCCCTGATCTACTGCCATCTGGACAGAATTTGTCTAGGCTGCGTGGAGTTTCATGACACAAATTTTCCAGGAACTGCCAGGAGCACTGATTGAACATGAAACTGGAGACCCACAACAATTTTTTTTTTGCGAAAAGTACGGAGTGTTTCAGTCAGGCAACACTTCCAAAAATAGCTAAGTAGTATTTAATTTTGTGAGCTATCAGGTAAAGGCGCTTGGCAACGCTGTGATAATAACAAGGCGACGCTCTTGTAATAACCCTCTCGGAAATTAAAGATAGTAATGAAAGAAAATCAAGGCTAGCTTTGAAAGCGGCGCTTAAAGTGAATTACAAATAAATTTAGCCAAAGGCTAAAAAATAAATAACCAAGAAAGGAATTTAGAAATAAACAATCCTTAGGGCAAGAGTGAAACTATCCACTGCACGCTGCACGTTAGAAGTGCAACAGGCACTTGGCACCCCGACGGCCACAGTACCCCAGGCCATGACCTACGCCGCTGCAGTAAGGACTGCTCAGCCCCAACGACAACCACCACGTCCTCCCCGAGATGAGCCACTTGTTCCACAACGCCGCTTCCCAACCCCCACCCGACCAGCCTATGACCGACCCTCAAGCCCCAGGAAATGCGACGCCTGGAGGACTTCCGACAACCGGCCGTTGTGCTTCCACTGCGGTGAGGCCGGCCATATTCTTCGTCACTGCCCGTACCGACGTATCGGTCCTCGAGGATTTGCCGTTAACGCCCAATGACCACGCTTCGGACAACGTCCGCAGGAAATCGACGAGTACCTGCGTCGAGAAGCGTACACGCCGAACCGCTTTTCGCGCTCACCATCGCCGTCAACCTCGCGCTTTGTGTCGCCACGCCGCAGCTACGCAGCCGCGGTACGAGGAAGGTCTCCCAGCCCACGTAGGGGAAACTAAAGGCAGCAACCTCTGGAGGTGAGGTTGCTCAAGAGCGAAACGCCGAAGATCCTCCACCGACCAGGCCCCATGAAGACGATGCACCCGCGACGCCGCATGAAGAACCGGCACTCGCTGCACCGACGCCGCACACAATGAGAACCCCGACCACGACACACGCTGCCTTGAAAACGACTCCGCCACCCAGAAGAGCTTCGACCAAACGCCCCACCCGCGATTCGCATACACGACGAAGCCGTCACCCGACGCCGAGAGCGACGTGCAATGGAAGAGCCAGGACCTCCGACTTAGAAGTGACTATCGACGGCCGGAATGTTACCGCTTTAGTCGACACAGGAGCCGATTACTCGGTGGTGAATGGAACATTCGCTGCGCAGCTGAGAAAAGTCACAACGGATTGGGACGGCCCACAAATTCGCACCGCAGGGGGCCACCTCATTACGCCATCAGGACGATGCACAGCGCGAGTGACTGTCAAAGGACATACCTATCCTGCCACCTTTGTTATGCTACCGCAATGCTCCCGCGAAGTGATCTTAGGTATGGATTTCCTTAATGAGCAAATGGCGATCATCGACCTCCGATCCAAGCAGATCGCGCTTTCGACGGACAAAGCCATCGCTTCGATGAAAACTGGGGAACATTACGTTGCCCTGAGTGTCCTGGAGGAAGAAGTGAGCGTCCCACCCCGATCAAGCGTTATCGTGACCGTAGGCGCCACGAAAGCCATTAACGCTGAAGCCATCATCAAGGAGAACATGTATTTGCTTCTAGACCGAGGAATCAGCATCCCAAGAGGCATCGCATATTTCCGCAATGGCCAGGCCGAAGTACTGCTGACTAACATCAGCGAAGAATACCGGCACATTAATAGAGGAACTACGATTGCTTTCTTCGACGAAATATCTGACGTACGAGACTCCTTCGCCCTCTCTGACCCCTCCGCAGAAGATTCGCCTGACCAAGAGGACTCGCCCCCTTTCGACATCGCCGAAGTTGCGACAGACACCAATTTCCAAGCATCGCATTATAACGGATCAACACGTCCGACCTCTCCGTCAAAGCCCCTACCGTGTGTCACCGCGAGAACGAAAGCCATCCGGGACCAAGTCGAAGGAATGCTTCGCGACGACGTCAATCAGCCTTCAAACAGCCCATGGGCGGCACCGGTTGTTCTAGTGAGAAAGAAAGACGGCGCACTTCGATTCTGCGTGGATTACCGCCGCTTGAACAACATAACAAAGAAGGACGTCTACCCCCTCCCCCGCATCGACGACACACTGGACCGCCTCTGCGACGCCAAATATTTCTCATCGATGGACCTCAAGAGCGGCTACTGGCAAATTGAGGTCGAAGAAAGAGATCGCGAGAAGGCAGCATTCATAACTCCGGATGGGCTGTTCGAGTTCTAGGTGATGCCATTTGATCTCTGTTCCGCACCAGCGCCGTTTCAGCGAGTAATGGATACAGTGCTGGCAGGCCTGAAGTGGCAAATTTGTCTGCTATACTTAGATGACGTTGTTGTCTTCGCCTCGAACTTTGAAGAGCACCTCAAAAGACTTCGAACAGTACTAGACGCAATCAAGTCGTCTGGCCTAACCTTGAAAGCAGAGAAATGCCACTTTGCCTACGAAGAGCTGCTGTTTTCGGCCACGTCGTTAGCAAGGAAGGAGTACGCCCAGACCCGCAGAAAACAGCTTCTATTGAACAGTTTCCACCGCCGGCTGATAAGAAAGCAGTGCGCAGATTTCTCGGACTGTGCGCATATTACCGACGATTTGTGAAAACCTTTTCGCGCATCGCCGAGCCCCTGACCCAACTGACGAAGGCAGACGTGCCGTTTAAGTGGGAAGCGCCGCAAGCAGAAGCCTTCAAGGAACTTCAGCGTCGTTTACAGTCCCCACCGATCCTTGCGCATTTTGATGAAAACGCCGATACTGAAGTTAATACCGACGCAAGCAGCGTGGGACAAGGCGCCGTCCTCGTTCAAAAAAGCGACAGGCTGGAGAACGTCATCGCATACGCTAGCCGTTCCCTTTCCAAGGCCGAGACTAACTATTCGACAACTGAGAAGGAGTGCCTTGCCATCATCTGGGCTACGTCGAAATTCCGCCCCTACCTCTACGGACGGCCGTTCAAGGTGGTCAGCGACCACCACGCGCTCTGCTAGCTTGCCAATATGAAGGACCCCTCTGGCCGACTCGCTCGATGGAGTCTGCGTCTCCAGGAGTTTGACGTCACCGTCGTTTACACGTCCGGACGCAAGCACTCTGACGCCGATTGACTCTCACGATCCCCTGTAGATGCACCGCCGCCGGACGACGATGAGGACGCCTTCCTGGGACCCATAAGCCCCAGCTCTTTTGCTCAGCAGCAACGCTCGGACCCCGAACTAAAAGGCCTCATCGAGTAACTGGAATGCAAGGTTTCTTCACCCCCCACTTCATTCAAGCGAGGACTGTCTTCCTTCTGTGTGCAGAATGAGGTCCTTGTGAAGAACTTTACAGCGAACAAAACAGCCTACCTCCTTGTTGTACCTACTTGTCTCCGCGGAGAGGTTTTACAGGCTTCACATGACGAGCCGACAGCTGGACATCTCGGGTTTACTCGCACCCTCCGCCGCATTCAAGACAAGTATTACTGGCCCCGACTGTCTGCCGATGTCGCACATTGTGTGAAAACCTGCCGAGATTGTCAGCGACGAAAGACTCTTCCCACACGACCAGCAGGATTTCTAAACCCCATTGATCCTCCCTCAAGGCCCTTTCAGCAGATTGGCATGGACTTGCTTGGCCCTTTTCCAACGTCAACATGTGGAAATAAGTGAATCATCATAGTGACCGACTAGCTGACCGGCTACGCCGAGGCGAAAGCCCTACCGAACGGAACAGCAGCAGAAATCGCCAAATTTTTCGTGGAGTGCATTCTTCTTCGACACGGCGCCCCCGATGTGCTCATCACGGACAGAGGAACAGCATTCACGGCGGAACTAACGCAAGCCATCCTGCGCTACAGCCAAACCAGCCACCGGAGGACAACTGCATACCATCCGCAGACCAACGGACTGACCGCGCGCCTGAACAAAACCATCGCAGATATGCTCGCTATGTATGTCGATGCCGAACACAAAACCTGGGTTGTCATCCTGCCTTACGTCGTCTTCGCCTACATTACCGCAGTGCAGGAGACCACCCAGATGACGCCTTTTAGGCTCGTCCATGGCAGGGAGGCCACGACCACGCTCGCTAGACGCCATGCTGCCCAACGTTACAGAAGAAGAGAACGTCGACGTTGCCGCCTACCTTCAACGCGCAGAAGCTCGAAGGCTTGCCCGATTACGGATCAAAGGTCAGCAGCGGTCCGAGGCCAGACGCTACAACCTACGAAGACACAACGCGGAATACAAGCCAGGAGACCAAGTCTGGGTGTGGACGCCCATTCGCCGCCGTGGATTGAGTGAAAAGCTTTTGCGCCGCTATTTCGGCCCGTACAAGGTTCTTCGTCGGCTGGGTGAACTGGAATATGAAGTCATCCCTGACGCAATGACTGCATCCCAGCGACGCCGCGTACGACCAGAAGTTGTCCATGTAGTCCGTCTGAAGCCGTATTATGCGCGCTAAAGGCCGCTGCATTTCCATGCTCTATTTTCGCAAGATCCGTTTTTTTCCCTTACTAGTCGCATTATTTGTTTTAATGCATCGGGTCGATGCTTCTTTGAGAGGGGAGTAATGCCGCAAATATTTGCAGTGTTTGTTCGTTTTTCAAATCTGCCGCCACACCACTTTATCGCTTTGTTTGCGACGCAAGACGCGACTAGATTTATCTCGATTGATCGCAGCCAGGCAGAGCTGATTCTACGTTGTTCCGGAATGGTCTAGTAACTTTGCGCTCTTTATCTCGAAAGCTCGCTATCAGCTTTAAATTGAGCACGGCCGACAGCGGCGGGCATTCTGTTCGACGACCGCCGAGCACGCTTGTCGCTTCGCCGCCGCCGAGTGATTCAGTCCATTTTGGGCGCAAGTCAGCCCAATAAAGTTTTCTTTTACAAGACCCTTTCGTCAGTCTTCATCGCTGCTTCGACTGCCGTCACCACTACGTGACAGTATACAGACATGAGCGCGCTTGAATACAGCGCTGGAGGATCTTCGACGGGACAAACTAAGGAAGATACTATACCGCATCTGCTTTGTTTTGAGCTTAGCGCTTCTGTCTTCGTCGTTCGCACAGCTATGGGGCAGCGCCTGAGGGGTACCATTGAAACTGCAAAGGACTACGCTTTTTAACACACCGCACTTTTAGCCGCGGACAACCCAGCTCGAACGCTCGACAGCCCTGTCACCTCTCGTGGTAGGAAGCGAAACTGTAACTTTCAAGGGCGTCGCGCGGCTAATATGAATTCAGAAGCTACGTACTTACTACCAAACCGCTTCTACATACAAAAAACAGGCACACGCATTCTACGCACGTTCTTCCGTCCATCAGTCTCGCTTCCGCGTTGGATGTCTCTCTCGTGTGCTCCTTTCTCCACACAGCGACTTCATTGTTTTTCTGCGGTTAAATGCGAGCGTTACAAATTATCTGTCCCTTCTCATTTCACATGAATGCGCTTAGCAGCAACGGCAACTTACCGGTCAAATGGATGATGCAGGCATTGTAGATAGCCGTTGCGCGTGTCGTCACCGTCCCAGAACACTTCATTGTTCCGTCGAAGTCTTCTATGCCCAAAGGGGACTTCAGCACTGCATCTTTGCAGACGACGTACACGGCTTGCGCTCACTTGCGTACTGAATAAGCGGAAACGTGTACGTTGCACAGCACTAACTCACCACTATACAGACACGCAAAACAAAGGGTGCGCTACCGCGGCCCGGTGAGTCCAGCAGCTCATCCACCCGGCTGTCCTGGCATCCATCTTGTCAAACGGCTTTTCCTCACAGAGATAGAAAAGGAAGAAGAGTGAAGATGGCAAACAAAGGCTTTGTGCAAGTACAGAAGAGGCTATAGTGGCTACCAGTGCAATCTACGGACGCGGCCAGTGCTGGTGAGTTGAGGCATACTGAAAACCGGTGGCCATTATGCGACGGTACCAGATTAGCGCATCACGATATATGCGATGTAACGCAAACAAAAGTACGCTGCAGAGACGCTTTTGTTCCTTCTTTTAAAGCAGTATAATCTCTGAGTCCGGCTGGTGTTTGCGGAGGCCATTTTTACCTTTTAGACGAGCTGGTATTTGCTCTCGCCCGTCTCCTGCCCTCCTCCTCACTTCACATCCACTGGGGCCTCTCTAAAAATGTAAAATGAAAAAACCTTTCCCTGCCCGCCCAGCAACTTCCCTTTCCCTTGCCCTCCCGTAGGCTTTCAGGCCCTATTTACCGCTCCTGCGTCGCTCGTCACTCTTTTCCTTCCTTTTCAAGCGGCCGCCAGCGTGAAAATTCTTACCATCATCTGTCTTGTTTGGGAAGTCCTCCATTCGGACACAGGGGTAGCCTGTTCAAAGCTCTGTCTCTGCATCGGCTCTTCTGAACGAATGAGACCTTTGTGCACGTGCCGCCATGGGTGCTGCTTTTGAGCCAGCCAGCAGCTGTCGCGGGTTCTGTCGGCTGGTTTCTTGTGTCATTGAACCCCGTGTCCCTCTTTGAGGCGTTCGAGCGTATTGTCTCTTTATGTGCTTTCCCCTCCTTTATTGTTTCACATTTCTGCAATCTTGTGTGCATAGAATTCGCCATTTGCAGAATGAGCAATTAAGTTCTAGTCGGCACTCTTGGAGTGTCGTCTGAGTACTGTCGTGTTTAAGTGCGCTGCTTTTCGTCACTTAGGTGTACCGACAAATACATTCCCTCGTTTCCTTTAGACTGCCCCGAAAATGGTCGTTCTGCTTGCACTCCTATTTATTTTTTTATCCGGAAAGGCCCCCTCCCCCCCAACATTCCACGCGCGCTGCGCATGGACCAAATTGACCTTTTTTCCTTTGAGGCACCGTTTTGTGTAGATATCGCAAACGCAGTTAGGAATGTCGAGATGAGCGTTGGCATTGCCTCCACGTCGCGCTCTCCGTACGCTTGTGTCGATCAGAGCCTGGTGTATGGACCCTTTGAATATTACGGCCGCATGGCTTCCGTATACAAAAGCTTCATGAGCGGTTTGAAGAATGTTTCGCTTGGAGACCACTGCAGAGATTGCAAAGATCTTTGTGCAGTTGGCACCTATGAGTGTTTAGGCTCACTAGAAGATAAATTTGATGAGTTTAAGATGCGCCCCTGCCGGGCTAAGTATTGTGTTTTCAAGCTGTTAAGTAAATGTGGCGAGGAATCCCTGGATGGGTTTGCGCTTTCTGGAAACTGCATGCAGATTAGGGGCTTTGTGCTTTTTACGAGATCTGGCACTATTACCCACAAGCAGGTGGGGGGGGGGGGGCGTCATTTGGCACCACTTTCATGATTTTACGGTTTCTAACATGCTATAATAAAATATATTCTTGGTGGAAATGCGCACAAGCGCACAATCGCACAACTACTCCCAAATATTGAAGCCTGTAAGGAGTTGCCAACAAAGAATTATAAATTAAATAGTGCGCTGAAATTCGATCTAAGAATTGAAAAAATTAAGGAAAGCGTTCTTTTGAATTAAGATGAAGCGAATGTTGTTAGAAGATATGTAACGTATTGAGTAGTATTTCTTCGTGTCTTCTACTCTAATAAATAGTCAACAAATTTTATTATTTTTCAATATAACTTCGATTTGCGCCAGCGGCGGTTGACGAGTCGCACAGCCCTTGGCGCTCTCGGAACTAGCCACAACGCGAAGTTCTGTCGTGGACAAAGAAGAAAGCGCTAAGCTGGTAGCGTTTTACCAAATCGTGAGAAAGAGCACTGCGACTCCTGCGCGTTCATACGCATGAAGGACGCTGTCAGGAGGTATTCTTAATTTTCGTGAACTTTAATATTCACGAAGAAAAAAGGGGTACGCTAATATTTCCTTGTCAGAAGCACCTAAGCCCGACGACTTCTGTAGCGTTACACCTTTTCCTATTAACATCTGATCATTTGAATCAGCGTTTAAAAAGCTATTTTTTTAGGACTAAATTATTAGGGAACAAAATAGTACTAGCCATCACTTTACATAGGTACACCATTTTCGGGTGGTGGCCGGATCATTTTCTTATTATTTAGAGACATGTTTACCATTTTAATTAATGCCTAATAATTAAAAAAGGTGGAGGACCAAAAAAATTATTGCTGAAACTTTACGCATTGCCTAAGAATTAATCACTTCATTTTATTTCGGAAGAAAGCTTTTGTTTTTCTGAATATTGATTCGTTTTATCTGGTTCAACTTACAAGTATACGCGATGAAGCTGAATCTCATGGTCGCATTTGTTGCGCTCATACTATGTTTTGGCGCAACAAAAGTTCGGCGTTTCTGTTGCGCGAGCGAAACTTCTGTTGTCGCTACAGAAAATCCGTAGCGTGTGCTCTGTCGTCTGTTGCCGCTACAGAACACTGTGTAGCGCGTCTTCTGTCTTCTATAGTCGCAACAAAACATTCAGTCGCCGCAACAGATTGCTCTGTAGTAACAACAGATTGTTCTGTTGCGACAACAGAAATAACTGCAGCGCAACAAAAATTACTCTGCCGCCACAGAAATTTTTGTTGCGCAACAAAAATTTCTGTTCTTTTTTTTTCGAATGATATGCACTGATAATTTTAGCATGACCTACTACATATAGTGGTAAGTTCAGCGTAGACCAAAAGGCAGATTCAACAGAGGAGCGGGTAAGCAGTTTTTTGTGATATATTCGTTAGAGGTGTCACCTGATCCTTAATAGCCAGGTCTTTACTCACAAGCGCAGCTTGCTGCGCGTCAACCGGCTTGTTTTTTTGTTCCGACATTTTCCTTTAAAATTGTACTTACATCAAAAGGCGCGACAGGTATCGCAGTTTTAAGCAGCGCGCATTTTTGCACTTTGCTACCGATAAATGACGCGTCCATGCGTAAAAACGATTACTGAGGTGCAGAGTGAGAGCTGTGCAAGAAAAGGAATAGGGCTTTCAAGCGTGAAAATTGAATTCGATGCCAGCTTTTTTTTTTATTTTGTCGAACAGCAACGATCCGCCGCTGTCGAGTGAAGGCGCAGCAAGGTCCGAGCAGCGTGTTAGTCGGAAGTTTTTCGAGTAGCCAACTGCGCAGAAGTAGGCTGCTATACGTCACCGAAGGCTTGCGTGAGAGGAGTCTCGGGAATAATCAATACTACACGCGACATAAGCTGCAAAAAAAGAAGCGTATATCAGAAGAGCCGAGAAACGAACAGGCAAAACGGCAGCAGTGGTCCGCCTAGGATTCGTGATCATGCCGTCAGGCGGCGCAGCCATCCGCGTGCGAACGGCGAATGGTACACAATAACAGTACGCACGAAAGAAAAAAACAGTCGTATAAAATTCCTGTAACGTTCGCACTGCTTTTCTATTTAATGACTGAATAACTTTTTCGCACTACTTTTCCACGTAACAAGATACAAGTTTGCCACCCCCCCCCCCCCCCCCCCCCGCCAAATAAAATTTTGAGGGCGCGCAATATTTAGCCGATTTGAGTTCGTTGGATAATTTAGATTGTTGGGGGTCCTCAAGTGTGTTCTACTTTAAGCCTGAAAAATATGAGATCAGTTCAACCTTTTACTTTGAATGGGCGAAATGCAATTTCATCAGTGGTTAGCAAAAGCCTCCGGTGAAATATTTGGAGTGTTGATAACGTTCCCGACGATGAAAAAGAGGAATTATATTCTTGGTTTCTTTCAACGTATTATACTATTCTCACAGCATGGATTATAGGCGGTCACTGCATCTGTTAATAATGAAGAGTAGAATACACAGTCTGCGAATAGGCGGATATGAGAGGGTATATTTTTGGGGAGGTCAATTATGCGTATTAACAACAACAATTTCCGAGTAGAAATTCCTTGGTATCTCGTACAGCACACAGTAGTGGAGGGAAAGTTTACGAATGATTGGAAACCCGTAAAATTTCTGCTGGCCAGTAAAAAAGTTGCATAATCAGACTACAGCGTAGGCTTTGAGGTTAAACCTATAAATTCCGAGTGCAAATCGATGATGGGGTACTTTCTCGAAAGCGTTTTCAAAAGGGAGCGCCTACAGGGGTATTTAAATCAAGACTACAGCCGCCGCGATGACTTAGTGGTTGTTGTGCTCGGCTGTTAACCCGAAAGACGTGGGTTTGATCATGGCAGCGGAAGTCGCATTTCGATGGAGGCGAAGCGCTAGAGGCCCGTGTACATCGCGGTATCGTTGGACGCTGAAGTACCCCGGGGGGTCGAAATTAACTGGAGCCCTCCTCTAAGGCGTGCTCCACAGCCTGAACCGCTTTGGGTCATTAAACCCCAATAACCAAATCACTATTATAACGTATATATTTGTTTAATAAACATACTTCCCTGTCACATACTTTCGTGCATTGTTGAAAAATATAGATATTAGAAACCTTTCCTATCGACAACAGGGCAGAAGTATGAATATCTTTCAAAAACGCCTTTTAGAAAGAAATGTGCAGATGATTGGGCCACCAAGACACAGGATCAGTTCTCAAACTAAAACTACATTGTCCGCTTTCCAGTCTTCTTGCAGCACTCTTGATGGCTCTGATAGTCTATAAATATGACCTAAAATATGACTGTATAATTTAGTTTATAACAGTTGATGCCACCGACCACCGAGGAAAATGTAAACTTTAGTGATATAGATTTTTGTAAAGCGGTCAGAATTAAAATAATATTTGGCCTGACTGAAGGACTTGAATGAGTTGAAGCTGTCAAGCTGTTGTCCGATTATGTGTGAACAAAGAAGATGACGAATAGCAAATTACTCGTACTTCGGCTGCGCTACCATTGGCATTCGGACTATTCTGATGTGAAGCATTCTTGCGAATATTGGATAATTGTGAATTACGTTTATAAAACTGTTAACGGTAATGACTCATCCTTCCGAGGTGCGGCAAAATCCTTTTCACCTCTCGCAATGAGCAGCTAAGACTGCCGTAGAAAACCAACAGGGAGGGCTTTTGAAGGTAGCAAAAACGTTAATAGCAAAAAAATGCTCGCCTGTCGACAGAAGAACTGCGGATATGTTGATTAGTGAAATTTTATAATATGGGAAAAATTTGCATTATTACATTTTTCTCTTTCAAAATTTCTTTTGTCCAATAATTTTTCGGTGTGAATATTCTAAGGACTTGAGTATTTCGGGTTGATCGCGTACTCATAGCCAGCAATACTGGGCAAGGCATTTTTGAGAGCGAGGCCATTCATGAACAATTTTTTTTTCATATAATGTGAGATTTCACTGTAGCACTCAATAGGCCTGCAGATCACCCGATGATAGTCTTGATTTTTTTTTCCTATTAACAATTTTGCTGTCGTCAGAAGCGTTCCCCAATGGTTCACGATGCGACCGATGGAAACACTTTAGAAGAAATCTTTTCGCCATACGCCATGAACAGACCATCACTTTCAGTTTTATCATTAAAATATGTGGCAATTTTCCAGTCTCCAAAATTTTTCCGAAATTGCTGGACGTGAGAGTGTTGTATGATATTTTTGTGATGATTGGTGCAACCAATAATAAAAAAAAATTCGCTTTATATTCTTGACAAGTGACTGAAACTCTTTCTCAGGCATCTAATATCTCTTCTGCGGACATATATGGTTACTTGATTTTTTAGAGAGAAAACCCCTTATTTCCCTTCCTCAGGGCTTACATGAAGGATTCGAACCATAGCGATGAGTGGCTTCTGGTGGCAGTAATTGTGGATATGCCATCCTCTCATCTCATGCATTTTGTTCCTAAAAAGTAACCAAATAGTTTTTACGGACACACTTGAAAAGTTGTGGAGGTGCTGCAACAAAAGTTCCTAAGTTGAGTGTAAATTCTCGAGTACTTCCCGTTGTGTATAGCGTTATTTATGTAGTCCTCATTTTCGGCAGACGCCAAAAACAAGAATAGCATGAACAACACATGATAAATTGATCACTAAGGGCTGGTAAAAGTGACAGGTTAGAACCTATCGTAGTGACAATTTAGGAGAAAGTCGTTATAATAGATGAACTACCACCGCGACGCGTTGGCTGTGCGACGATTTTTGTCAAGCGAAAATTTGGGCATGGGTTACAAAGTCATTTTCAGTATTCTTTTGTAGGGTTGATGCGTAGTAAGACCAGGCTATTTCGGAAAAGCTGAAGTCACCAAATAGCAGCACAGGCGAATTACAATATGTAGTGGCTACTGAATGAAGTACTACTCGAAACTCAGCAACAGAAGAAGTGTCAGAGTGGGGAAGGTGATAACTGCCTCCTATTTCTGATAGTAGATAGGGGATGTTGCTTGCAACCAATGTTATTTCTAAAGGTAATGTAGTTTTAAAATTAGTTCACAGAAGCCTCCATGGGCGGCATTTAGGACGCCAGCAACCCGTTTTTAATTGAATCATTGCAATACCATGGTAGAGTGTTAGGTGGAGCGCATGCAATCTGGCACAAGATGCTAAAGGGGAAACGTTACAGTATAAACACAAAGGGAAACGGTATTACGCCTAAAACTTCTTATGGAAGTTCTACATTGTATGTAGCGTTGAATAGGAAAATCTAATCGAATGGTTCACAATTTGGGCGAATCCATAAGCAGCCTTGGTCAGTTAACAATGAGTGACGATGCACACAACTGACGTAAAGTAATACTTTTTTTTTGCTGGCGACAGTGGTTGTCCATAATGTGTTGCCAGCTGCTTTTTTTACAGCACTTGTGCCACACTTATATTTCTGGGTGGTCGTAAGGGCGGCAACAAACAAAAAAGAAGCACCGAAAGCAATCGCATGGCGCACAAAGCAAAAGCATCGTGCTCCATAAATTGCACACTTTTCTGAGCTGTACTTCTTGTAGCATAAAAATCGCTCATTTTATGTTTTGTTTAAACTTTTATTTCTGCACATGCGCAACAGGAATTGTGTGCGAAGCTCCTGCACAAAGCCCTAACATAGAACTGTCTGTCAACCTCCAATTACTCGGTCCCCAACGTTGTAAATGGTCATCGAGGATGTTCTTGTTGCGCCCAAAGATTCCCTTAATATCGATGACCATTGAATGAAGAGTATTCGCACTCCCTCTGTTGGGGTCCTAGTAAAAACTAGAAGGGAGCTCCTCTCATTCACATACAGCTTTTCAGAGGTGCAGAAAGCATTCTCAAGTAATATTTCCTCATTCTCCGGACATGTGTTTCAGAAGTAACCTCCATCTTCTCGCAGAAAAAGAGAATATCTCATTATCGAGGCCACTACTAGGAACCCCCCCCCTTCCCCCATACACAAAAAAGGTCTGTTTGTTCTCGTAATGCCATTCTGATTGAAGACTACCATTTCATTATGAAAGGGGATGGTAAGGGGCAATACCGGAAGGCAAGGGCAACGTTTTGACGATCGCAAGATCGCCTAAAAATTGTTCAGTCACCAGCGTTGGTAAACAAGCTTTTCATGCCAACAGTTTACACACTTAAGAACCTTTTCTTTGTCTGGAAGCTTTTCGAGAGCCTCATCTCCATAGCTCTGTGCAAGCTTCAGTCCGTGGCCCAAAAGTGAGCAACAAACGGGTAAGAAAATTCATATCTATTATCCAGCCAGACCTTACTTCAGCGCTAATTGATTTCATTGCGGCCAGAAGATAGCCAACTCGAACGCGATATCTTTCTCATGGCAGCTGTACTAATCAGGCAAAAAACTAATCTCGAGCGGCACTCGAACCAGAAGCTTGGAAGAACGCAGCAATTCTCTTAATTCATAAGAAAGGAGACGCCAAGAAGTTGAAAAATAACAGACCGATTAGTTTACAGTCCGTTGCCTACAAGGTATTCGTTAAGGTAATCCTAATAGAGTATGGGCAACTTTAAACTTTAATCAACCAAATGATCAGGCAGGATTTCGTAAATATTCCACAATAGATCATATTCACACTATCAATCAGGTTTTAGAGAAAGGCGCCGAATATAATAACCAACCATTATATATGGCCTTCACTGATTACGAGAAAGCATTTCACTCAGTGAAAATCTCAGCAGCCATATAGGCATTGCGGATCAGGGTGTAGAAGAACCTTATGTCGAAATCCTGTAAGATATCTATAGCAACTGCACAGCTACTATAGTCCTCCATAAAGTCAACAATGAAATTCTAATAAGGAAGGGCGTCAGGCAATGCGACACGAGTGCTATTCACCGCCTGTTTACAGGAGGTAATCCGAGGCTTGTATTGGGAACTGTAGGGGATGAAAGTTGATGAGGTATACTTTAATAATCTGCGATTCGCTGATGACATTGCTATTCTGAACCAATCAGGCGAAAAACTACGAATCGTGATCAATGAATTAGACAGGCAGAGCAGAACGCTGAGTTTAAAAATGAACACAGAGAAAACCAAAGTAATGTTCAACAGTCTTCCAAGAGAACAGCGGTTCACAATTAGCAGCGCGATGCTGGAAGTGGTAAAGGATTGCGTCTACATGGGGCAGGTAGTGACAGTTGATCCTGATCATGACAAGCAAAATAACTATATGGATAACAATGGGGTGTAGCGCATGTGACATATTCTCTCATTTCATGAATGGCAGTTTACCAATTTCCCTCAAGAGAAAAGTGCGCAATGCCTGCATCTTAACCGTACTCAACTACGGGACAGAAACGTGGAGGTTAACGAAAAGAGTTAAGCTTACGTTAAGGACAACGCAGTGTGCCATCGAAAGAAAAATGATAGGTGTAACGTGAAGAAACAGAAACAGGGCAGGGTGGGTGAGGGAGCAAACGCGGGTCAATGATAATCTAGTTGAAACCAAAAGGAAGAAATATGCTTAGGCAGTACATGTAAAGCGACGGCAAGATAACCGCTGGTCCTTAAGGGTAACGGAGTGGATTACAAGAGAATACAAATGCAGCAGGGAGCGGCAGAAGATGAGGTTGGCGGATAAGATTGAGAAGTTTGCAGTCATAGGGTGGGCGCAGCTGGCAACGGAGAGGGTTAATTGGAGAGACTTGGGAGTCCTTGCCGTGCAGTCAGTGGGTGTAGTCAAGCTCATGATGATTTGAACCACTACCTGGGGAAACAAAACTAAGTTCGTGACGCCTCAGACATTTCGGCCATCGCCGGCACCTCTCGAGATGCGTGCACCTGCCAGATTTATTTATTTTGTGAATATAAGTTTTCTTCCAGTGAGGAAGCGCGCTGGAAGTGTTGGCGCCGAAGCTGACAGCAGTTTTCTACCCCCGACCAAGAATCCCAGGCCCGTACCCACCGATTGCACTGGCGGCTATCGCGGACGCCGTTTTCTTTTTTTTTTATGAGCACAAGCTCTCAGACTAAATGGTTTCAGTGCAGCACTAACCAACCTGCCTTTAAGCACGAGCACTTTCCATTGTTTTTTTCTAGTGACTCATCAGAAGCACTGTCAAACTGCAAGAAAATGTACTAAATATTGGATTTTTGCTCCCACAAGCCAAGTCTTCTTTATTTTCGGATTAAAGGAGCAGTCAACATCCGAACCTTCCTTTGCAACAGCTGCTATATAATACGCAGTTCCATGATCCACGCTGCCTCCACAATCCGCTCGGACACGCGCATACACTGCTTCCCCGGATTGCATGTCTTCTTTCTCTGAATACCTGGGCATATATCTTCGGGGTAAGCTCCATGTTCGGGAACAAGGCGTGTAGAGACCTCGCCCGAGTGGCATCCCGAGGCCTGTGAAAAATGTGAGTGCGCAGTCTTTATTTCAACAGCACAGATCATGAACAAAGGGGAGCGTAATCAAACTTTTCCTGTTTGTGGAATGGTTGAACACAACCGTAATATTGGACACAATCAGTATCTCCGAAATAAAATATTAGGACTTACTCATATTCGTAGCAGTCAATTTCATTACGGTTTCGTTAAGCCGGTTTTCTTGAGAAAATATTCCGAGTCCACCAGTGAGGCAGATATCATTTCGTTTGCTTACATCTTTGTGAGGTAAACAACACTGTAAAGCACAAGCGGGGCATCCTGTTGGCACTTAGGTCTCCTCATAGCAGTTGTTTAATCGCCGGTCTACTAAAGCTAGTTTTTTGAAGTTTAGAGGAAATAAGGGTGATGTTATAAATAATTTTTAATGGAATGGTGGCATTCACAGACTATTTTACTGCGTCAATAAATTCAATGAGGTCTTGTTTGGTTGCATTTATTTGTGTTCTTCCCAATATAGCAAATTGTCTGGAAGCGCTCGGATATATTCGTGCACTGTTTATATTGAAACTGAAGCTAATGCTTGGTAAGGAATTTACTCGATGGCTTCTGAACGCTATTCGTGCATTAGCATAGTGTGTATTCGCCGACCAGGTGTTCTGCGGCATGGTTGCTAGTGCAATATGCTCCGTGACTCGTGGAAGCCGGGCAACAACAGTTCTCTGTTTTAGTTGTTTATTTCAGCTGAGGAAATCCTGCTTCAAGCAATCTTCGTAAACACATTCTTTTCTTATGCGAAACTCATCCTTACCGCATTTTCCGTGAGCAGCACAGCAGACGAACGGCACGCAATACCTCGACCACGTGGGATGAGTATCCGGCGAGAGTGAGGATAAATTTGTTCGTCAAACTGCACACGGATCAGCTCAACGGCGCTGTTACACGAATATCCTTCACCAAGAATGTTTACAATGCGTTTAGTAGATGAGTTTTCTGCAGTAAAAATTTAAAAGTAAACCTTTTCGCGCCTTTCGCCCTTCGCTCGTCATTCTTTGCACGTTAAAAACTTAGCGCTCCACGCGCGGGAATTTCCCGAGCAGCAGAGCTTCCTTGCTCACCAGAGAGACGCTACTGAATGGCCGTGGCCATGGCAGCTGCGTGAAACCTGAAAGAATTTACCAATGGTCATCTTTGAACAGAATTATGCAGGAGCGTGCGACGGAAAGCACTCGTGAACTTTCGCACGTGATTGTAGGCTCTCTGCGGCGTGAAGTATATTATTTGGCTCGGGTGTTCATAAAGAGCGATTTTATCTTCTCTGCTAAGAGGGTATTTCTGAACCGCTCTAAAGGTAATCTCCAGCCAGCTGTGAGCAACTTTCACATAACCGCCATGATTAATGATTTCCCAAGGTCTAATACTTTAAAAATTTGCTTCATTAAAGTGTTTTTACCGAATTGCCCCTGAACTCATAAAATGTCCTCTCTAAGTGTTCATCTAGATCCGTTTAGATAGTTTTATTACAGATCTTACGTAAAGATTTGGTACAAAGGCATCTATTTCTAAGATGCTGCTCTTTCGCTGTGCTTGGTGTTCCCCGATTGCTTCGTTTACCTACTTGAGTGCTTTTGTATATTTTTTGTTGCAAATAAAAAATGGTTCTTGGCTTTGTTTTACCCACACATTGAAAGGTATTCTGCGGCTTTTTTTTGCATGTGGTGACTTTTCGTGAGATGCACCACCCCAGTGTTCTTTTTGCATTTTAAGCGCTTGACTTGCGATTTTTGTTTTGTCATATTTGCTTATCACGTGTCCGGTTGCCAGTAAATAAAGATACAGCATCAATAACGCATTCCTATAACAGAAACGCTGCAGTAAATCAAGATACCTCCGAGGCTAACACAGTTTACTTACAATGGTGAGCTATAAGAAACGGAGGCATAGTGAAAACATTGAATTGCGTTACGCTGATATACTTACCATACTAACGTGGCATAAGGTAATAAAAAGCAGGAGGGTCAGAAACAACTTCATTCCTTCAGGCGATCGGGCCCTAGCACGGAGAAGGTTTCGTGAGAAAGCGAAATGCCGCCAGTGCTCAAGCTATTGCTGAAAATTAAGAGATGGAAGCATTGTTTAGCACCTTTAGGCGAGTACAAGCCATGCACACTGCTATCGAGATGTGCAAAGATCTGCATTCACGCGAAAATATAATCTCTAGACGATTATTCGTGCTTTGCAATCTAGATCAAAATGCCTCTTGGGCGTTTTTTTTTTTTTTTTTGAGCCAGCATTCCTGCTCCACCAGGCATCAAAATTTATGTGTAGATTCTGGGATGTTTCTCTACCCTGTAAAAATATCCGAGTAGAGCATTAAATTTTTTCCTAAAAGTATGCGCTTTCTAATCCTCCTGCGTCAAATGTGACTTTTCTTTCAAAATATTTGACACAAAATTCTCCAGCTATAATCAATCACCCTGTAGCCATTTATATACTAAGTGTTGATCATTGATAACCTGCCACATTTATTTTGCAAACCGTGCGTAGCAGCTCGCAATACATTGCGTTTTCTGTAACCTCCTCTTTCGCTCTTCCCAATTTCCAGAACCTTGTAAGCTAAATTTGCCAAAGTAAGGAAGGTTTGGCCATTTTCAGTGGTGAGTGGTAACCAGTGTGGCAGTGCACGCCACACTAAGCCGCTGAAGTTGATGTTTAAGCCGATAGGCCTGCACGCATGTGTGCTATAGTCTACATGAAAAATTTTGCTTTTATTCTGTTTGCACATTTTACGTTGAGACAAACTATGAGGTTAATCTTAAGAGCGTGTGCTCATGCGTGGAATAGTTTTCAACGAGTTCCAAAATCGATAACTTAATTTTTTCTCTAACCTCAATAAAATGTCGAATTCCCCATCCCTCTCCTTCATAACTTTCTTCTAACTTTGAGCACAATTGAGACACATATATTAAACTTCAAGGTTCCACTGCCTAAACACGATTGATTTTTATTTTCTTTTTGAGCGCGTATTTCCCGCCTGTATGTTATTCCCTGTTTTTCCGGAACTTTTTTTTTTTGCAGTTTGCAAAATTTATGCCTGAACTTCTGTACTTTGCGCTTTTTCTTCAATGTTACGTAATACCGCAGTACCGTTTCGACTGCAGTAATTCAACTCCTCAATATTCCACTTCCTGTTTAACGATTTTTATGCATTTTTATATAAGCTTGCTGTAAAACTGTCCTATGTTTTGCGTTTCACGTAGGCCCGCCCTCCCGCTCCACTGCTTGGGCTTCGGCCTGCAGTATTTCGTAAATAAAAAATAGTCTTTTTACTTGTAGTGTCTTCACGATAACCTTGATCTTCATATTCACAATCAGTGCAACACTATAAAAGTAACGGCCGCCTGTTTGCCTGTTGCTGACATTGCACGTCTCGTAGATACGTGAAGGAAGGAATAAAGTAAACCTATATATTATTGACAGAGACAGAACCTGTGCATTAAGCCCTGACAGGCACGTACAGGTGGAGTACGTTGTTCCCCGTTGTGGGAATATTATTCTGCCAGAAAGCCTTGAAAATGACAAGTCTGAATAGAGTGTTTCCTTTCAAAATTTCCAGCCCGAAATTCTTCAGGTGGAAATTTTTTATTCATCGTACGCACATTGTGGTCGTGAATATAGCTATAGCGGTATTCATTCATTCCTTAACACATTTTTTGAGTAATCGTGTGTATTGTGCTCTTTCACCGAATATTCGTTTTTGCGATAACAATTCCTCATCTACATCATATTTGGACACTGGTGAACCATAGAGTAGATCTGAGAGGAAGCGCAAACGCAATTAACGGTTTTTTTCTTTGTGTTCCAGACTGCCTACCGTATTTATGCGTATAAATTCTGTGCTCACAGAAAACAATTGAGTTGGGCATCATGTTTTTATAGACCGATTCACAAGCTGTGCGTCCTTCCGGATGCGCGATACCTGTGTAGCCTGAATGAAGAGTTCATGAATTTACTCCATAGCAATGGTGGCGGCTGGTTGCCTCCGCAGATTCTCCCGGCCAAGTACATGGCGGACGACCAAGGTGGCAACAGTGATCTTATCCGATCAAGTAATTGGACTTAGTACCTGGATTTGTACATAAACATACTTTCTGTAACATATATAAGATAAGGGTACTAAAAAGGTGGAGAGTATTTTATTTAAGCTAATTTTAATGTTTCTTGTAGGCATTAGACGGTAATTCTGAACCTCTTGCTGAACAAATACATGGCGGGAGTTTGGTGGCGCCACAAAAGTCTAGCACAATCTCTTTCTCTAACCCCTAAACATGACAATCGAAATATCAAGACGCTGTATACGAGATCCGGCAAGATCTTCACATAGATGAGAACGAGTAATTCGTTATCTCACGTCTTCAGTGTCTAAACTTCAACTTCTAAGCATTGGAAACCCAATATGAATGTTGAACGTAAAGACGTGTTTCTAACTGCCTTCGTTGCAGAGAAGTTCTGCTAGGTTTTTCTGAATTGGACGCATGCACTACTTTTGATACAATAAAGGTCGACGAATACATGAAAAAAAAGGATTTAGACACCGAAAGACGGAAATCGGAGCAATATTTATGCAAGGATTCAGAGGTACGGGGAACGCCGTCACAACTAACTTACTAAGTGGCCGATTACTAACTTCTTACGCACAGAAAGGTGCTACCGGAGAAAAGTACCTGCAGTGAAATGAGTCTACCGTTATGCCTAGCGTTGAAGGAGGGCTCAGATGCGCTTATTTTGAAGTGCGGGATGTTCAAATCAGTGCAAGGCGGCTGCGGTCTCTCCTCTGCCTCAAATCAGATTCTTGGCGTCTTAATATAAAGTTTTGATGACGACCTCCAAATATGGAATGTCATCGCGTCATAGGCATGAAATGTCTAATACCTGTCATGGTTCCTTCCCCTGATGATAGCACTGGTAGCTTCTTCATCTGTCTCGAGGTAATACTGCATTATGCAAAGAAAACAGCCTAGCATTGCATTACACGGAAATCACAGTATCGATATGTCCCATCCAGATTCTAATCAACGTTGCTTGGTGACTTATCATCGCAGAGTCCCAGAATTTTAATTGGGAACTCTAGTTGCTCCAGAAAAAAAAAGGCGGATATCAATAGACTTTTTTGTCCAAACTCCTAAACTCATGAGAGTGTCACAAGTGTGACTAACTCGAACTAGAGCAATCCTTTTCCTAATTTCTTATCTCGCAAGCGATCGCTTAACTGAAATAAGTTGCACCCTAACATAAAAAAAATTCAAAATGTCATCGGTATAATAGTAGGCAGTTTTGGGCGAAAAATGCAGAGATAAGCAGGGATTTGTTTAACAGGCAGCTTAACCTAACGACGCATATTTAACCGTTTTTTCCTATGCTCTCTCTCTGTAAATTCAATCCTCGCCGTTATTTACTGCTAGAAAGTGCACAAAAGCATGTAAGCTGCGGATATCTAAATGTGTCTTGAAATGATAAGAGAGGGAAGCTTTTCAGAAGATTCAATAGGACACGCGTCCCAGTTGAGGTGAATATATTTAAAAGAATGCGGATTGAAAGTAATGCAATAGTTTCCGGTAAAAAATTAATATATCTGTTCCGCTCCACTGTTGTTGGCTACCATGAAAAACCTGACGCGATATATAGAAAAATTACCGATTGAATTAAACAGTGCGCTTGCCAATGCAACCATAACAGAAAAAGTGTTGGGTAAGAAAGGAGTTTATGGAAAGGAGCTTGCAGAAACATTCAGTGACTGTTTTGTAAACCATGTTAACAGTTCATATTATCGTGAAACAGCACTGCCAAACAGCAGAAATATAAACAGCTTGTTCGGCGCACCAACTTGGAAAAGTGAAACCAGTGTTGCATACAGTAGTTTTAAGAGCAGTGCAATGTATCAGATAGACCACCTCGAAATGAGGTCTGCTTTTGATATATTGCTGCAAAAGCACTATTCCGCTAGGTAATCCACGGGCAATATAATGCGATATGTGTAAGTTTGTGCCAAGAGCGTTGCATAAATAATAAATAAATTATATATTGCCGCATTTGGGCTTCGAACCTGCGGCAACGCGAACAAAACAGCTTCGCGGGTAAGTGCACGAGAGCATTAGGCTATCGCCGCAGCCGATCACGCCTCGTTTCAAACCGCAACACGCTATCGCGCTATGCATTGCACATCGTCTTCTGCATGAACTTCCATCTACGGCGCGAACAACCTTTCCCTATCGACAAGAATATTTTACATAAAAAAACAGTTATTTCACTCTAGTGAGGACTTTAAAAGTTGAGAAAACATTGTTTACCAAGCTAGCCCATTATTTCTATGTTATGTTTTTTTAAACATATTAGAGAAATTTACAGGCAGTATAATAAAAAACATGGACGTAAAGCTTGATGTTATCAGTCCAGGGCACTTCGGTTTTCAAAAAAAAGATAGGTCGATAGAGATTGCTCTCGTTCGCTACAGAAAATTTATTTTAGAATCTCTTCATAAAAAAAGCTACTAATTATTGACATATGGAAAACCACTCTAAGGCACTCGACAGGTTACATTGTTTAACATTATTAAAAATAACTTGAATTATATGGCATGAGAGGTACTGAACTAAAATTAATCACTGCATTCCTAGAGAACAGTATACAAGCCATCGCTATAGCAGAAAACTTCGACATGCAGCTTCGGCGGAAGGGGACATTTTGGATCATCTTCTTCTCAATTCCTTCAATAATTACATAACTAACAAAAACCGACTACAGAATGCATAACATATACAGCTGACTAAATGCTTTTATTCCCCTGTCCGAATTGGCGAGATATAGCAGATGAGATTTGATTCATACATATGCTTGTAATGTGACAAAAAGAAGACAAAAGCAATTCAGTTAAGGCGGATACTTTTTTCAAGTTGGTACATCTTAAAGAAGGAAAAACAGCGGAAAAGCAAAGGACGTCCGTATCGAAAATAAAACAGTATAGGATCATAAAGGTGTAAATGGGTATTTATAGGTATCAAATATGATCGAATAGGATTGCTCAGGTTTCTATAGGTAACGGCTGGCATGCATTTAGGAAAATATAGGACCTTATAGGCGCCTTCCGTCCGGAGTGTTGGGAAGTACAGGCAGCTACAGGAGCCGTGTGGCGAGCATATAGGTATGTACAGGTGTGTCTACGAGCCGTCTCAAAGCAGACAGGTTTAAACAGGTCAAGCGTGAACCTCCTGTCTAATATAGGTTTGAACAGGACAAGCTTGGGCTACTTGTGCAGGTTCAAATCGGACCGGTCAAAATGTACTCTGGTGCGCGTCGACCATCGTTGTAGCCCGCTATACGGTGATTTTGAAAGGAAAATTCAAATACGTCCGCGCTTTCATGAACATGCGACGCCATATTGGCTTTAGGCTGAAAAATTAGGGCAATTTTTTTTCAGTTTGTCTTTATTGCGTAGCGAGTACTTTTTCACCGCTTGTGAGACCAGCTAAAGGAGCGCAAAACTTTAAATGGCCGCCTCCGCGAGCGTGCGCGCATCCTGAAACTTGGAAAAATCTCTTGACTCATCAGCAGCACACGCAGTTTATTTTGTCTACGATCTTGGTAACAGTGACTGAGAATGCTGCCTCGTGATCCGACTTTCGTTCAGCGCCTTTAGTTTATTTGGTCCCGTCGTGTACGGCACAGCGGCCGTTTTGAATCGTGTACATCCTCACTGTTTCGCCGAACATCGTGCCCACGTATACAACTAAGGGAGTGACTTACTGTTTCATAGGCGGACAATGCGATCGGCAACGTGAAGCTGTCCGCCGCAAGAAACATGTTGAAGGAAGCAGTACATTCGCGCGCGCAGCAACTGCAGCACATATTGAGGATCAAAATTCTGGATTCATTTCAACGCTGTCACATCGTGCGTCGGGCTGCATCAGTCATTAAATGAACAGCCGTCACTATAACGGCGCTAAGTTTTCGCAGTGACCTACCCACTATGGCTATTATCCTGTGCATGTCGGTAATCTTCTTGATCCCATTGTAGCTGAAAATAAAAATTTGCATGAGGACTCATAGAAACGAATATCAACCAACATTCATGCGAATGAGTACCGCAGTATAGAGACAGTTCCCTCAGTATTCGTGCAACTTGAACCGGAATGCAAGCAACGAATCGTCAATCAATGCACATTGTCCACAAACGACAAGTGCTGGCAATCGCTTGGACATCAGCGGGCACCGATGAAGGCCGAATACACGTCGTAAAAAAATCTACGCTTCTTTTTTTCCCCGGAGAAACTGAAACAAAAACTAATTTCTGCCGCGAGGAGGAACCCCATGTTGCTTTTTACGCGTGGATTACACGTGGTGACCGGGACCGGAAGAACGACTGCGAGAGCGCCTTGACTACGACAAAAAGATAAGTTATTTTCATTTATATTTTAGGGAGTTTAGATTTAGGCTAGCTTTACATCTAGACTAGTTATGTGAAGTGCTAGCGAAAGAGCAGGTCAGCGACCTAACGGCCAGGTCTTTCCTGGCCGGCAGCTATAAATCTGTAGTTCTCATTCGTTACTTTGTGAGTTTATCTAGTTCAGACAGGCATTTTTGCTTTTTCAGGTGACCGAGTTTTCGATACGCAGAATTTTATTTCAGCACGTGCTGGCGGGTGTTTCTTTTTTACCCTGTACGTATTCTGCAATTTGTGGTAGTAATAATCGAGTTCTGTTAAAATGGTCAAGAAAGTACAGGTTAAATGCAAGGAGTGTGAGGCATCGGTGAAGTTGAAGGTAACGCGGTACGAATCTATGTAAGAGCCCGAAGGCGCAAATATTATGTGCAAATGGTGTGTATTAAATGCACGCTTGGACAGGGCTGACGAAACGAACACCAACATAGCGTTACGTATGAATACTCTTGAGAGAGAGCTACAGGTAGAGAGAGCAGAGAAGCGGAAACTTCAAGAACAGCTTAGTCAATTGTTGGAGGCAAAAATGGCTGACACCGCCAAGCGAAGTCACACTGGCGGACATTCCAGCGCCAGCCACGGATGGTGCCTGCACTGGCATGGACAGCGATACGGAAGTAGGTCAGGCTGTTTCAGACAGAAACAACCTACGCACACGTGTCAGCTAAGAAGTCTGGAAGCGATGGAGAGATAGGAATCAAGTAAACCCAAGGAATGATGTCACAGTCACTGATAAGAGGCAGCATAACCTGGAAGTTAGGAGGGAGGAAGAGAATACCTTAGTGCTTATCGATGGTGACTCAGATGTGAGGAGGTGCTAAAGAACTAGTTGTATAATGCACCGTGCAAATGGTGATAAGCGCGTAGCAGTCGGGGGATTCCCAGGCAGGACAATGGACGCAGTACTGAGAGAGACAAAAAGCGATCTTTCTGTGAATGTTGCAGAGGGCAACTTGGTAGTGGTAGCGGCGGGGCTAAATGGTGTTCTGAATGGTGAAGCCGGAAAAGAGGTAGAAAGATTAGCGGAGGGAGCTGACGATTCAAGGACGATAGCACAGCAAGTCCAGATCGTAGTGTGCAGAGTGCTGGAGGTGCAAGGACGGAACGGAGGAGTTGCCAATGACGTTGTGGCTGTTAATCGAGAGATGAGGAAGTTAAGCCCGGAGAAAGGCTTTGAAGTGGCAGACAGAAACAGGCAAGTGCATAGAGCAGGCTTTGGCAGAGGCTTTACACGAGATGGCATCTACTTTAGTGGAAGGCTAGGAGTCGAGATCGTCTGTCGTCTGGCAGGCCGGGCAGTAGCTTTTTTAAGAAGTCCACTGCAGCTCAGGGCGAAGGGGTAGGTAGAACCAGAGTAGATAATATAACAATGGCGGCTGACCCCAACAAAATGGCCACTAGGAGGTCCATAAAGAAAACTACAAAAAAATTTAACACCTGGATCAAGTACGTAAACAAGCAAGGCAGTAGAAAGAGAGCGAAGTGGTGAGAAATAAAACACCAATTAAAGGACGAAGAAGTCGGTGCAGACGCGCTTTGCGAGACACGTGTCAGGGATCTAGAAGATCCACCGTTGATTGATGGTGTCGTCTGGGAAGGGGGCAACATTACAACAACGAAGAGGAAGAGAGGAAGGGTAGGAATGCTGATACATCAAGGAAAAAATTCTCAAATAATAATATCAGCTTCTAAAGAACTTGTTCGAGTATCAGCTACGATTGCCGGTAAAATGACATAGCTAGGAGTAGTTTATTTAGGGACAGGGGACAAATGCAGGCAAGAGAACACGGATCTAGTTAAGTGTCTCAATGACGATATAAAGCAGTTTGGAGAAGGCGCTGATATCATTCAGCTGGGTGATATGAATGACCACATCGGATATCCGGATGGATACGCAGATTGTAACGCGAAGTTGATGTAGACTTCTGTGAGCGACCCTACCTAGTTATTGTATATAGAGAAACTAAGTGTGAGGGACAAATCACGTAGGAATCCCGTAATAGGCAAGCGACCATTGACTACTGCTTAATGTCGCAGGGGATGTATAGCAAGATCGCCATAATTGAAACAGACGAAGAGGGGAAGTACAGCCTGAGAAGTGATGATGAGTGTATGTCTTCTGTTGGGAGTTCTGCTCAAAAGAGAAATGCAGCGAAGTCAAAAACATTACGCAAAATTACATGATGAACAAATCGCGATCATAGCGGTCTGCATAGAGGAAGCAAAAGAGAAACAGACCATAGAAAACTAGGATTATAATCAGTTAGAACTACTCCTTCGTACAAAATAAAAGAAGTAAAAGGAGTATACCGCTGTAGAGGAAAAAGGAAGCCACGAAGTTGGTGGAATAAGGAAATTAGAGATATCATGGGACAACGACGGCTGCCATCACGGGAACAGAGGCAAGCAAAGAGGGTGCAGTTATCTGAAAAGGAAATAAGCCAAAAATGGGAATCTTATTGACAAAAGAAACAGCAAGTGCAGGTCCTCGTCTAGGCTAAAATAAAGCATTCCTCTGATCGCTGGCTGGCTGAAGATCGCGATGCAGCTAAAGAGGGGCTAAGAAAATTCTGGAACCATATATGCTGGCTGGGCAAAGTGATTCACAGAGAGCAGGAACAGATTCACGACGCCGAGGGAAAATATTTAGAGGGAGATGACGCAGTGAACTACATTGCATCAGTTATAGCTGATTCATTTAGGAAAGACGATAGGGTAATCGCGCCAAATGAGGGAGCAACACAGAACTGTCCAATCTTAACTGGAAAAAGGCGGAAGCAAATATTCCAAAATGCACGTCTGCAGGGACAGACAAAATTCCAATCAAGCTAATATATGAACATCGTCCAAGAGGCAACGAAACGTGATAAAAGCATTGGAGGCAGTCCTAGCAAATAAGAAAATTCCGCACATTAGGAAACAGAGTGAAATGAATGGCATTTATAAAGGCAAAGGCAATGAGACGAACATAAAATCCTTCCGACCGATTACGATAACGTCAGTTATATTCAGGTTGGCAATTGCAGGCGGTGAAATTAAAAATGCAGTCATGGGTAGAAAGTAAAAGAATACTAGGAGAAATGCAGAACCTGTTCAGAAGTGGTAGGTGCTTAGCTAATAGCCTGTTCGTGCTTACCCAGCGCATAGAAATAGCTAAAGCGGAAAACACCTCTGTATTTAGCCTTCCTGGACATAAGCGGTGCATGAACAGAGAACTTTTGAACATGAACAGAGAACTTTTGTGGACCTCACTAAAAGATGAAGGTATCGGTCATGAGGTAATTGATCTTTTAAAGGAAATAGGTCCAGAAAATAAAGTTGAAATAACATGGGAATTAATTAAGGGTACGACAACTGTCGAAGAACAGAAAAGAATAACGCAAGGTTGCCCTCTTTTAGTAGTAAGTGGATGAAAGGCGAAGAGGAAAGGAAAGTGCACGGGCCTGTGACTGTTGTTATCGCACGACCACCACTGCGGGCTTGCAGATAGAGAGAAGGATAGATAGAGTTTCAGAGGAAAGAAGGAAAAAGAAGTATAAAGATGCGGCAGATGCAGTCGTATGAGTCAGCTGCCTTAGGCTAGCAATAGCCGTCCAGGCCCGTCTCCTCCAGGAAGGCGAAAAGAGACCGGAGCGCCTTTGAAGCGTTGGGGACTGTGGGGAAGAGGAGGGCACTGGCCGAGTCAGATGGAAGACTCAGGTCCCTGTAGCAGGCAGCCAGCTTCGCCTGGTGGATAGCAAAGGCGGGGAAATCGATGAGGAGGTAATCGGTGGTCTCCTTCGTATGGCCGCAGCGGGAGCAGTCTGCAGTGAGGGCCAAACCCTTGCGATGGAGCCTCGCCCCGGTCCAAGAACATGATGCGGAGCCGGAGGAGGAGGGACCTCTGCCGTCTGGTGATCCCATTATCTGGCAGGCGTTGAGGGGGTGTCCCTTGGGCAACCCTGGGGTAGGGGTGCTTCATTAGCAGCTGACCCTCTTTTACTGCTGCTGTTCATGCTTTATATTGTTACGTGGTCCAGGCGGGAACGACGCGAGAACGCCCGGGCACAGCACACAGGTCAAGAGCACAAGGCGGCCCGCACAGAGCACCAGGCACAGAGCACCGAATCCCAGAGCACGCGCGCCTTCATTCATTCAGTCTTCATTCATCTCTTCTTCTATCCGTTGCATGGCCCCCGGTCGCAAAAAAAAACACCGTCTCGGTGGAAATTAGGGCGGGGCAAGAGATTGCGACACGTAGGGCTTGAGGCGAGAGACGTGGACAACGTCACTCTGAGATGCACCGGAGGTGGTCTCCGGAAAGGCCGGGGCAATCTCGTAGGTGACGGCGGTGACCTGGCGGAGCACACGGTATGGGCCAAAATAGCGGGACATTAGTTTTTCGCAAAGCCCGACACGGCGTGTGGGCGACCAAAGCAAGACGAGGGCTCCAGGGGAAAAAGTTACCATGCGGTGGCGGCGGTCGTAGTAGTCCTGCTGTGAGGCCTGCGAGGCTTGTAGCCGAGAGCGAGCCAGCTGGCGGGCGTGGTCGGCGCGGGTAATAGCGTCGTGGGCATATTCAGAAGGCGGGGAAGGAGATGTCGGAAGCAGCGTGTCCAAAGGTAATTGGGGTTCACGACCATACAACAGATAGAACGGGGAGTAACCGGCAGTGTCATGGCGAGCTGAATTGTAAGCGAAGGTCACGTATGGAAGGGCAATGTCCCAGTCCCGATGGTCCGGGGAAACGTACATTGCGAGCATATCCGTGAGAGTGCGGTTGAGGCGCTCTGTAAGACCGTTGGTTTGGGGATGACAGGCGAGCATATGCGGTACTGAACAGTCGCAGTGATACATCAAGTGGGTCTGAATCCAGCATTGGAAGGGCGAGGTGTAGAACACCCTCCGAGCAGTCAATGAGGGCGGAATGGTCAGTCAAAAAATCTAAGCCGAGGATAAGGTCATGGGCACAGGTGGTCAGCACGGTGAACTGAACTGGTATACTCTGGCCGGCAATAGTAACGCGCGCGGTACACATACCGTCCACAGCAGGCGTGCCACCATCCGCGACACACACACGGGACGTTGCAGGCGTGAGGACTTTGCGGAGGCGACGGCGAGGGCAGCACTCATCACTGATACATGAGCACCGGTGTCAATCAGGGCGCGCACAGGAACACGGTCGATAGTGACGTTCAGAAGATTAGGTCGAGTGGTCGAGAGAGGATTTGTAGTCCGGGTCGTTGATGCAGCGTCACCTCCGGGAGCTGCATCACTTAGTTTTCCAATTGGGAGCGGCTGCGAGAAGGCGACTGGGGGGAACGAGAGCGGCGGCCCTGCGGGGACGGAGAGCGGGAGAATCGGCGTGGAGGGGTACGGCTGGTGCAGACGGTTCGGACGGGGCGCGGGTCGAGAAGTTGTGGGATGAGGCGGGACTGTAGAAGGAGGGGAAGACGTTGCGGGGCGTTGAAGACTGCGGCAATGACGGGCGATGTGGCCAATGCGAGAGCACCGGAAGCAAATGGGACGGTCGTCCGCCGTGCGCCAGTCATTGGGATTGCGGGAACGGGGCAGAGAATAATAGGTGCGACGAAAAGCACAGGGAGGGGGCTGGGGGGTGTCCGGGCTTCTGATGGCGCACACTGCCGGAGCGAGGTTCAGATGAGCGAGTTCCTGCCGCACGACGGCCTGAATCAGCGACACAGCGGGCAGGGTTGTATCAGGGACGGAGGGCGGGGATATCACAGGTGCGAGGGCCTCCAGTTCACGTCGGACGATCCGGGTGACTGAATCGGTGACGGCAGGGGCGTCCGAGGGCGTGCGGGATGGTGATCGGTGGTCCTCACAGGAAGATGTCGCGGCCGTGTTGGGAAGGCGAGAAAACGACGGCGAAATGCGGCGGCCTTTGACTTGCTCAAATCGACGGCACTCGTTTATGATGGAGTCAATTGAGGTACAGTCTTTGCAAACAAGCAAGTGGAACGCATCGTCGGCAATGCCTTTGAGCACGTGGCCCACTTTATCGGTCTCACTCATTGCGGCGTCGACCTTGTGACAAAGCGCCAAGATGTCCTGAATGTAGGCCACGTAGCTCTCGGTAGAAGATTGTGCTCGAGTAGCCAGCTGTTTCTTGGCGGCGAGCTGGCGGTCATCAGGTCTACCGAATAGCGTCTTCAACTTTTCCTTAAAGGTGTCCCAACTTGTTAGCTCTTCCTCGTGGGTCTCGTACCATACGCGCGCCGTGCCATCGAGGTAAAAGATGACGTTCGCGAGCATTAGCGTAGGGTCCCACCTGTTGTAGTTGCTGACACGCTCGTAGAGGTTAATCCAGTCTTCGACGTCCGAGCCATCTGTGCCGGAAAACGTGCCGGGGTCGCGAGGAGGAGCCATGATGACGAAAGGAGGGGTAGTGGGGGTAGTTGGGCTCCTTGACCGGCCGGGTGGAGCCATGGTGGTAGTCCCGGCCTGACGAGTACTACGAAGCTGCGTGGTGTGCGCAGCGTAAAATCAGCACCTCCACCAAAGATGTTACGTGGTCCAGGCGGGAACGACGCGAGAACGCCCGGGCACAGCACACAGGTCAAGAGCACAAGGCGGCCCGCACAGAGCACCACGCACAGAGCACCGAATCCCATAGCACGCGCGCCTCCAAGAGTATTCATTCATCTCTTCTTCTATCCGTTGCAATATGATAAGTATGCAAATAAGGCTACAAGGAAGCAATCTAGGTTATAATCTGTCCTACAGAATAGGCGGAAGGGTTGCTGAGCAAAGACAACCAAATTTAATGTATGCGGGCGATATTGTAGTCTTAGCAGATAGCCAAGAAGGATTGCAAACCCAGGTAAATTGCTGTGGAAACGAAGGAGACATTTTAAGTTTCAGTTTTAGCGCAACTAAGTCAGATGTGATGATTTTCAACGATGCAACTGATGAGGAGCTTACAATACAAGGCCACGAAATACCCGAGTGGCTGAATAAGGTCAGATGCACACGGAAAAGCTCGGACAGTCTCTCATAGCAAACGGGCGAAGAGATGCCGGGATAATGAAGCATAGGGCATTGCGGAGGTAAAACGGGCATGAAGTGCTGAGTGTTATTTGGAAAAGAATAATGGTTCCGGTGCTTACTTTCGAGAATGCGGTTCTGTGCTTAACAGCAGAATTTCGGTCGAGATTAGAAGGAAATCAGAGAGCTGTTGGAAGATTAGCACTAGGCGCCCACGGGAAAACCACAAACGAGGCAGTACAGGGGGATATCGGCTGGGCAGCGTTCGAAGTACGGGAGGCTCAGAGTAAAATACTATACGAAGAACGATTGAGAAAATTGGCCGCTAACAGATGGGCGGCTAAGGTAATTAAATACCTATACAGAAAGAGCGTTGACTCACGCTGGCGGAGGAGATCTAGGAAGCTAACCAGTAAGTATGCCAGACACTAGGAGGAAGAAAGAAAGAGCATTAAACGACAGGTTGAAACGCGGAAGGTGAAAATTGGATAGATTCGATTGAAAAGAGGCATAGCGTAGAACTATATCGATACTGGAAAAGGCAGATCAGGGAGCAAGCATTTTGTGAGTCGAGAGGCGGTGCCCTACTCTTTGAAACTAGGTCAGGATGTCTTAGAGCGCGCCGCTATAAAAGGAAATTTAACGAAGAAAATGACATATGTGCTGTGTGGTAAATCTGCAGAAACATAAGAACACCTCATACTACAATGTGATGGTATCCATCCCGATGTCGGTGCAGGCCCATTCACTCTTCCTGTCAATAAACTCTTTCTCTGCGGTGGAAATTAGCAAAGAGCTATTCGAAGATTAGTGACAGAAAAAAAGAGAGGTGACATAACGTTAAAAGCGTAGGCAGGCGTTTTTAAAGAAAATGGCGAACTTTAATAACTTACAACAGAGTCAAACAAAACTAAAGGAAAAAAAAGCTAAGCATGGCAGCAACTGCCATCACCCCGTTTCAAAGGGTACGCTCCTACCTTCCATCCATTCATCCATGCATTTCTCGGGTCCACCTTTTCGGGTCTCTTTCAAAGTGTGCCAACGGTTCTTGCAATGAGATTCATGGACTGTGCTAGTTATGTTTCGTGATGTACCATCATGAATCGTGCTGTGTTCTCTGTGCGTACGTAATTCTAGAGGTCAATACGCTCGCGTGCTGTTGTCAGCGGGTCGCATCGGACGCAAAAGGCCATTTCCGTTCTCAGGAGCATTTCAGTGTGCATTTTTTGGGCCCTCTGGCCAGCGCCTCCTATATTTGGGAAACATAGAGGAGGCACTTGTTTCTTCTTCGCTCTGTGTCACCTGTGGAAGGGTTGAAATCCTGGTCTTTTGTATCATGCCTGACTGCGGTAGATGTTCCCGCGATGCATCATTGCTGGTGCTGCTCGGACTTGTTGCGGTGCTAGTGACCCGAAGGCGAAGAGCGGTTTGCACGACTGCACAGTTATCTCTGAAGGTAAGCAATACTATGAATTTATATAAGTTGAGCGTATTCCAATGCAACTCTTACCGGAACGTGATCTATCATAATGCAGAGTTTGCGATTAGAGCTCTAAAAAGGGGTGAAGGCAATTTTCTGCAACTTGTTGCGCGAACACGCACAGGTTGGAGCAAGAGCGTAAGATTCGCAGTTGCTCACCTTTTTCAGTAAAGTAATGCTAGAAAGTATTTGTGTGTGCTGCGCTTTTCGTGACTTTAACATCTGCCGGTGCTTCGTGGCTCGCTTTTCTGAAACAATTTCTTAAACTGTTAAGTGCCAATTTGTATACCCTCTCTCGTTCTGTGCATTTTCCTCTCGTGCTAGTTCTCATCATCTTGTACATTTAGAGTTAGTGCATTTGGCTGTGAGTAAAATGTATCGTTGATGTTGGAGATAGGTTGATGTTCGAGGTAGCGCTCTCAATTTATGTCCCCGGTGATTCAATCCTCCACGCGTCACCTAAAGTGCATACTCTTTAGTCAAATTGGTCTGAGCTGAAACGCACCTAGGGTGAGTCGACTTAAGCTGGCACTGTATAGTTAATCAAAAATCATCTTTACAAACCCCTAAACGGGCCCAAATGTTCAGCGTACTGTGTTCTCTTTATCGGCCGCTAAGTGCAAAACTGTCGAGCACCGCTTTGCTCGGGGAGTTTCTGGAGTCGAAGTCGTGCAATGTCCTATGCGATGGAGCTCATATTGTGCATGATAGTGTATTTCTCTGCGTCACGTTTGTGAAATATGGTTAGTTCATGTGAACACGTTTTTATTTTTCATGATGTGACACTTGTGTCCAGTTACTCGCAGTGCCGCATTTCGATTATGCTGCTTTTGTTATTTTTGTTTACTATGCCTTTTCACAATTCTTGGCAAATTTATTGTCATGGTGGGATGGTTGCAACACGTATCCAACCGTTTTTTACAGGAGCTGATGCGTTTTAAACTACGTTACTTGGTATATTTCTTACAATACAAAACCAGTGTGCGCGCGTTTCTCAATTTCCCTGATGTTTATTATCATTTGGTAACGATTGTCGTCAATGAATGTTTGCAGACGGCACGTCAGCTTTCACTTGGAAGCCAAGAGAATGGGTTTTATGGCCACCATATATGAGACCAACAGGTGCATTGTGAGTGAAGTGGTACTAAAGCACCTACTTTTAGAGTCCTCATAAAATGTTAGACAATAGCGTTTTGATGCCCCAGCGGAGAGTGCTGCCGAAGGTCACAACACTGAAGAAGAGGAAGCGGACGAAGTTCAGTTTGGCACTAACGAACGCTTGACCCCTCAGTTGCAGTGTACGAACGAAGATTGTGGCCATCCACATTTATTCCTTAACTTGCTTCTTTACACTTGGTGGAGATGCCACCTGTTCTCACCCTGGAGCTACGGACCTTACGGACTTACGAACCTGAAGACCTCCACCCCTTACCGGGCTCTATCACGATGACTGACACGCCGACCCAGCCTCGCCAAACTCTTCCCGCCGCTATTGTTCGTTCCGGTGCCGTGCGTCCGCGCGACCCTGCGATCTTCAGCGGCACGGACGATACCAGCGTAGAAGACCCGCTCCCATCCTACGAGTGCATGAGTGCTTACAACAACTCCCGAACGTCATCTTTTATCTAACCGATGTCGCCAACTTGTGGGTTCGCAACAACGAAACCACTTTTTCAACCTGGGCGACCCTCAAAGCCATCCTAATTTATGTCTTCGGCCCGACCCCGTTGTCCGAAAAGATCGTGACGAACAACGGTTGTGCAGGCGGGCCCGGCAGAGCGGCGACAACTTGACAAGCTAAATTGAGGATGTCGTCGATTTATGCAAGCCCCTGAATTATCTCGTGAGCCCCTCACGCCTTCGCCTGATCATCGCCGCCGTGACAGTGAAATTATCCACTTCAAACGTCTGAAACCCTACTACGACCCCGCTATCATCTGGTGCCCTTAGGCCACTAGGATGGCGTCTTTTGACCCCGGGGGTATATTAAGACAGAAAAATTGTGCTTTGATGCCCCAGCGGCCTCTGCCGCCGAATTAGAGAAAGCAGACGGAACACGAAGCCGACAAGGTTGAGTTTGGCGGTCACGAACGCTTCACACCCCAGCTGCGGTGTACTAACAAAGATTGTGGCCGTCCACATTGATTCCTTTTTTTTTCTTTACCGATTATTTTGGCGGCAACTTTTCTTTGCCCTTTTTTCTGAAAAGTTTGGTTTCCAGCGTTTCAAAAGTTTTCTGGTTTCCACTTCCATTATCCACTTCAACGTCTTCGAAGACACTTCAGCGCCACCTGAGAACACCAGGTGGCAATATGTTCACCTACCCTTTTCGATTGGCAGAATGAACATGTTTCAAGCCAGTTTGAGATTTACGTTGAATATTTTTTCCTTTGAGTCATTGCATTTTATGAGTGACGTGCTAGACGTGCATTGTTTGTTGGCATTGTTCGATGCCATTTGACAAACATATGACAGCTTTCACACCCCATGACAGCTGGCATATGCAGCTCACAGAGAGATGTACATTGTTACAGCGTTGGGAATGTTGAGTCAATTGTGCTAACATGCGCCATTTCGTTAAACCTGATACATGCTGGTACAAATTCATCACTTCTGACAAAACTGCCCCAATTCGGTGCCATAATGCCATTTCAGCAACAGAGAACAGTGGCGAATTCGGGGTGGCACAGCTAACTTCGGACCGGGACGAATTTTTCCTCAATTGCAATTTTTCTGTGAAATCTGTTTGGCATTCCTTTGTAGCTCTACGGCTGCGCTTCGGTGGATGCTAATGAGTAATTAATTAAGTCTGTTTTCCCAGTCGAACAAAATAATTCAAACTTTCTGGATAGAAAGTCGGTTTGCATAAATAGGAGTCCATATAGCAGCATTTACTCTGCTAGGGCTGTCATACCGTGACCACTTTGTACTCTCATGATTTCGAGCTTGTGTTCTCAACCAGATCTCCTCTGCTATGTGAGCTTGTGAACTACAAACCCTCCACGGTACCTCAATGGTTAGCATGCCTTGCTACTGAGCCGGGGCACCCGGCTTCAATCCTGGCCGCGGCCGCCACATTTCAGTGGATACGAAACGCAAAGGCGCCCGTGTGTAGTTCAATGTCAGTGTACGTTGAACACCAGGTGGTCTAAATTATTCCACAACCCTGCACTCTGCCTCCTTCATGGTCTATGTGTCTTTCGGATGTTAAACCCAGCAATTAACAATTTGAATTATAGTCTCAATGCAAGAAAATCATCCGAACCGATTCTCTTTTTCAGAAACACAATATTTTTTTTTTATTCTCAGTAAACCTCTAATCTTTTTCTGGGTATGCTGATGCTCGTCCAGCAACAGAACATGTCTTTATTGATAGGAAAATTACATTTAAATGTTTTTGCGCCACTCAATTCAAACTCGTCCGCTATACTCTGTTGTCACTGTTTTGAAAGGCATGGTGTTACAGCCTAAGCTCTGCGACCTGTGGCCAAAAAAATAGCGATGCGATGTTTAGTTTAAAAATCATCTGGTGGTGGCTACGCCGGTCTTTCATTTTTTCTTTTCTAGCTTATAAAAGCTCCATTCTCAGTGAAAGCCTTTGTCACATTGTCATTACAACAACGTAAGCTATCAATACAAGCCAAATTACCAGTCCTCATGGTCCCTTTAGTTAAATATATTGGGAAGCAGTGAAGCGCGTGGTATACGCCTGGCGAGTCAGAGACTATGTGCGGAGGAAAATGGCGCAGTTCTTTGAATCAAAGGCCATGCATGTGCAACAAAGTGCTTCGTTGTGAGAGGCAGGGCCATATCCGAATGCAGAAAATTATATGTGCTATAAGGTGTAGTTACGGTGGATTTGGCGGCTACCAAATCGTGAGCACTTTCTGGAATATCTTGATCTTGCCAAAGCAAAGTGCTTGAGCTCATCTCGGAACAATCCTTGTGACCCGTGCTTTGACTTGGGCTGATTATTAATTGCGGCTTTTCATGACTGACCTCCTCTAATCGGAGCAGGTTCGAGGGTACCAGTTGAAATTGCGACATGGGAAATAGTCATGTGATTCTTTTGAAATCGTTCAGGAAATTTAATCTTAAATAAGAAAAGCGCCAAATTTAATCTCAAGAAATGGGTATTTCTCAAAGTTATCTCAAGCTTTCACAAAAAGTTTTCCACCAGCGTTAACAATAAAAAGACTAGCTAATTTATCTTTGTTGAGCAGTTGACTGGTGAAGTACATTGAAAAATATGCTGGCATGGTCAAGAAAACTGCCTGCAATCCTCCACTACTGTTTCAGATTTGCAGGCAGCGTGTTGTCATTTTTTAAACATTGGCACCAAGCAGGTAAATCATCCCCGGTAATCGCATTTCTGCCTTATTTCTGAATATCTGTCTCCTGCTACGAACACTACGATGGTGCTCCAAATCGAAGTTTGATCTGCTACAAAGCCTATTTCAACATTCTCTTGGCGATTCCCATTACTGCCATTACTGCATACCACTTCCAGATGAAGTCAAAACGTTCAGAATGACACGCACGCTGAGCTATCAACTTTACTTTTGAAGAAATTGTTCTGCAACTTTCAGTGTGGCAGGGAGGAGATTATGCAGTCCTATGGCTAAAATATCATGAAGAAAATTCCATAACAGCAACTCGTGAAATGACTAGCCCGGAAGGCTAAATTCCCAACAACCAAAAATACAGCAAGAAAGCATGAAAAATTACGGACAAAGCCGAGACAACAAAAACAAACACATAAGACGGCTAGACAATAACAATGTTGAAAGCAAAACCCATGAAGCACTAAAAAACAGGTTAAAATTAAGAAGGCATGTGTGAGGCAACAATTAACAAGGCCAAAAGGTGATGACTGAGCTAAAACCTAATTGGGGAATTTCATGGTAGGGTTGAAGGTGACTGAAAAATTCATTTAAATGGGAAGGGTAAGAAATCTTTGCCCAAGTATGATGTCAAGAATCATATTCATCCACTGAGAATCAAAAAACGCATTTTTCGATAAGGGCTACTAATAGGGTTTTTAACGCAGCCTCATTTTAGGTTGACAATAATGGCTGTTTCAATTATTAGATTAACCAGCTAGCTCTTGTGTTGCGTCATTATTCTTGTGTCCGCGAAGTTCGGAGGGTGGCACCTGCAGGGTGACTTCTCACGACAGTGGACGGCCAAATGGCCGGATTATTTAATCTCTCGTGTTGGAATTTTGCTCCTGCATTCTTTTGTTGACATAACACCGTGCCTGCGCGGCTTATTCTTTGCCGCAAGATAGAGGGATAAAGTATGCGACTCCCGTTGTACTTGGGAGAAAGTTCCCTGTGTTTTCATGTGCATTCCTTTGGCGAGTTTCTTCATGTGTCTATAAAGCCTAGGAAGGCAATGAGGAGCAGAAAAGATAACATCAACTTCTGCTCTTTTTCTTATTATATTTAAATTGTGTAAAACATGATGGACATAGGGTACGATGGCCAGTTTTTTGTGGCAGCCTCTTGTAGTTGATAAAGTGCTCTCTTTGCCTTGCAAGGCAATTAATATTTTCTCCGCTACCGAGTAGAGAAGCATTGGCGGGTTCCCAAAAAAGAGAATTCTCTGAGCTTGGTTCTCTAAAATAGTCACGAGGCAGGGCTCATGGGTTTGGTTAGTGTGTTATTGAAGGCGGATTGAAGAATGTTTCTTTTATCTAGTTTTGAGTGCATGGAGTCATGGGTAAGACGGGCTTGTTGGCACTTGGCAAAAAAAAAAACTCAATGTGCGCGACGGAAAAGCAACCTCGGCTCCGCAAAGCAGATAAAGCAATTTGTCGGTATCTCGTGTGTTAAGACCAGGGGATATGAACACTGAGTGAAGATGGCTGTTACATTTCTAGCCTAAGGCAGGAATTATTTGGCATGGGCATGACTGAGCGAATTTCATAATCGTCAGGGTACCTGAAAATTTCAAGAGTATGTAAATTTTCCAGCTTTATGTTGAGAGCTTTGTTATGCATGATTAGGTACAAGTCGCGCAGGTTGAGTGCGATACAAGACCGATGCAGAGCCTTTGTTTCTGAAAGAAAAGCAAGCCATTCCACTCAGCTGACACTAAGGTTTGCAGATAACATTCTTAAAAACCAACGAGAATAAATGCTACAGGCATTTTGGAATGCCCTGCTGCTCAGTACAGTGGTTAAAGCACACTAGAGCAGTTCTTTATGAGGAATTCAAAAATATTAGTCTTTAACCTCAGTGGAAAGACACAGGAATGCTCTACTCTGCATTTCTTGCAAGAAGAAATTGGTCTCTTGAATTCTTTAATAGAAATGGGCGCCCGCGAATACTTTTCTCCTTGATAGGTAATAACATGTTAAATGGCTTGCAGCAAGGCAAAGAATGCACTTCATCGAAAGCAAAAGATTGCAGCAAAAAACTGCCCCTCACACTCTACGTCTTCCAGGTTTCATGCAGTCTAAAAAGAATTGGAAAAAGAGCAGGTATTGACAGTATATTTTCTGCAGTTGACAGCCTTTCCAGGCTTTGTAGATGTGTCAATGCAAAATAACAGCACCAAGCTTATTCCTGAAATAATTAAGGCAGCCATTTTTGATATCCTCAAAGCTGGCTGCATTAGCACGCCATCAATATTCCTTTTTAAAAAAGATATTTTTCTCTCTGAATCATAATGATTCTTGACACTTGACATCAGACAAGGGTCTGGTTTTCTTGAGCTTGACTTTTAAGTGTACCCTTGTGATGGATCAGTGGTTGTGGTGCTCGGCTGCTGACCTGAAGGACGCGGATCCGATCGCAGCCACGGCTCTCGCATTTCAATGGAGACGAAATGCTAGAGGCCCGTGTGCACGGTGCTATGTCAGCTCATGATTAAACCTCAGGTCGAGATTATCCAGAGCCCTCCACAAGGTAGCCCTCGCAGCCTGAGTCGCTTTGTAATGTTAAACGCCATCAGATCAAATAATTAATTCAAGCCTTTTAAGTTCTATAAGCCTCCTTCATCCCTCCGTGCAAAAAAGTTTCAATCAAATTTTTAGCTGAGATTCCGTCAACTTTAGGCCTTGGTAATCGTTACCTCTCATATGCGTTCTTAAATTTTACCTGTTTTCAGTGCCTCGTGAATTTTCCTTTCCACTTTTTAAAACTCATAGCCGTGTTGTTAGCATTTGTTATCTAGAATTCGGCCACGTCTTCTGATGCTTTCGTGCTGTGTGTTATTTTCTGCTTGTTTTGTTGGAGATTTAGCCTTCTGGGCTTGTAATTTCATCAGTGGCTGTTATAAAACTTCCCTCCTTGTATATATGCCCATGTGTATATAATGCGCCACTTTCTTCTTACCATGGCAAAAGGTGGAGATCGATTACATCAAAAGTAATGTTGAAAGTTCAGTATATTGTTAGTGTCGTTCTCATCTTTGTGGATTAGTCGGCAAGTACCGCGGATTCCATGATCACTGAAAGAAAAGAGAGAGTCCAGCAACAAACCGTGCTTAAGATATGCATATCTTGCACTGACCTGAGTGAAAGGAATTTCCTGACATGAATTTGCCATGTTTATCAAGTCACAATTTGCAAACTGTTCCTTTTCATTGTGCCTATGTTCAAAATATTCCGTTGCTGCAAGTGCAGCAATAGGCATGAAAGGAACAGGATAGAGTAACTCAGCAAATTGTCCAGGAAGATTATAGATGACAAGCGCAAGTAAACGAAGATGCTCAGCACCCAGCGACGATGCTTGCACCAAGTAAGCACAAAGAAGATAAGCTTGTAAATTTCGGCCATAGGAACTGCACCTTTCTGATCCATGGGATGCGATTTATTAGGGGCAAATGAACATTTTTCGATTCTTGACCGCGACACAGTGCTGAAGCAAGAATCTGTTGACTGTATAACCTAATTTAGGCGGTGAAATGGGGACTGTCTTCTTACATAGGTTGAGAAGACATCGTAACTGGACCCAAGTTTAATCCTCGCCACAGCGGCCACATTCAGATGGAGGCAAAGCCTAAAAATGTCTCACTGTCCATTCTCTGCGTGCATGAAGGAACCAAAGTTGCCTAGACTGATCAGAAGCCCTCCACTGCAGCGTTCCTCATAGTTTGTGTGTTTTCGAAATGTTAAAATTCATAATTTATCATTTTTTTGCCGTGGGTAAAATAAATGTTTCAGCATCACGAAAGCTACTCCAAGCTCACCCCTCCAAGTAAAGAGCACTGTCTTCTTTGAGATGCTTTGCTGGAAAAATCCTAATCATCTCGGCAGTGGAAGAAATGTGCGATTTTAGTGATTTGTAAGCTGTAATTCTAGACAGTCCAGGGGAAGGCCAGTGCCGGTGTTCTCTGCTTACTGTGTGTTGGGAGAGGTTGACGGTATTGCTCTTCCGAACCATTCCCCATACTAAACATGCGCTCACTCAATCAGCTGTGAGTTGCAGCCTTCATTAAAGACCTGCGCGGAAGTAAGAAGCAGTACCATCCAAAAGGTGAAAAAAGGCCAGTCACAGCAAGGAACATGGCTGGTTAACAGCATCTCTAAGCATTCATGTAAGGCACCTGGTGAACATGGCTATCGTTGCAGCGAAATTTCTACCATGATATCATATGAAATCTTTGTATAGAAAGCAATTGCTGACTCAGGTTTTGGTTTTAACACACTCTTTTATTCCAAAGCACAAATAGAGCATCTGCAGGCAGCCACCGGCAGCCACGTTTTGATGGAGGCGAAACGCAAAATACGCCAATTGCTTTGCGATGGCAATGCACGTTAAAGATCCCCAGGTGGTGGAAATTAATCCGGAGCCTACAGCACCTCTTTCTTGCTTTCTTCTCTCACTCGCTCCTTTATCCATTCTCTAAAAGCGCGGTTAATTTCTCCACTGATATGTGGGACAGATACTGCGCCATTTCCATTCCAAAAAGAACAATTCTTTCTTTCCCCTGAGCATGAATTGAATCGCGGATTTACAAAGTAGAGTGGTTGCCCTTGCATGGAGAATATTTTCATTTTTGGAGAATCGCAAGGAGGTATTTGGAGCTCTGTTCTGCATTGCCGGCGTTGTGAGCGAAAATCACGAGCATGACTGGCAGGTAATGCCGAGAGCAACCCAGGTGGCAGTTTAATTAGTGATGGGTCGCTCAGGAAAAGCAATCTGGCCCACACAAGGCCCACCACTGGGAGCACGTGCTATCGCATGGGAGTGGCGAATTGCTTAACCGCTTCACCAGGGCACTAGTAGAGGTATGATGACTTCTGGGGATCAGTGACTAAAGTATAGAACGACCTTCTGCCTATATTGGAATTAGCCCGCTACGTTATAATGTCATATACTTAAGGCGGAGCTTAGTCGTCCCCTCCAATTTATAATTATTCCTACATTGATTAGAACTGTCTTCAATAAATTTGCATTATTTTAGGATGTTGACAGATGCTGCTTCACGAATATACTCGAGAAAAAAATTTTTAAATGTATTTTGTAGAAGCTGAGTTTGGTGTATTAAACATTGAATTTCTGCATCCTCGCGCCTTTCTCTATCCTCTCCTCATTCAGCGCTGGAAGGTCGGCGCTCCTTCCGCGACCCCAGCGCCGACACGCGAGGGAATTCCCTTTGTAGTAGAGCTTCTTTGACCACTGGAGCGACGCTCCCGGAGCGACGGTGTCGGCGCCGCCACCGCCACAGCGCCACCACGCCACCACGCTGTACCGAAGAGGTGGCCTTGTGGTAGAGCATCCGCCTCGCATTCGGGAGGTGCTGGGTTCGATCCTCAGTGCCGCCGGGTACCCACGGGTTTTTAATGGGTACAAGATTTCCCCCGGCCTGATGCTCGGCTCTTCTGGGTGAGATGCTTGGGAAAAGGGTCTTGACCACAGTTGCTCTGATGGATCAGCGATAAGTTCCGCCGTCAACAACGTTAAATCCGCCTCGTGCGGTAGATACCCATTTGTGGCCCTTTTTTGTGACCATAACGTAGCTATCACTACAAAAACTTTGAAATGTTGCAACAATGCAGGCGCTGCATCCACCAGTTAGAGTTAAGATACGAAATCACCGCTAGTGGATGGTGCCTCTGCTCCGCCAGCATCCAAGCACTGGCTCAAGCCAAGCAGTGCAAACAGCTATTTAACTTGTTTTTCAGCCATACGCAAGCACTTAAGTGTGTTCCCAGCATGCTGTCCATAGTAACCATCTCCAAGGGCTTTGATTTCAAGCATGCTCACAATGAAGACGCCCTCAGAAGGAGTGCGCACGAGAGCGCGCAGTGCACATGCTTTGTATGCGGATCCGGACCATTCCAGGGTCCCCTCGCTGCCATTACTGCTTTTACTTTAATGATTTGGAACAGCAATCTGTAAGAAGTATTCAGACGAGTGACACGTGCTTCTCACCCAACTCTAACCTAACACCTCTCAACCTAAGAATGCTGTGTGTAGTTTCCTCAAACAGAGAGAGACACCTCAAAGGTGGAAATAAAAGGGACACAGCAAAGGCATAGTGCTTTGCTGTCACCTTGCATCTTAAGTGTAGGCGTGAGTCTAGCCAACAGCTCAACTGTACGCAAGATAAGCACATATTGAAAAGACGAAGCTCTTTTAACAGTGAAGGCAGTACTTTCCATCATGTGGAAAAATGAAAAATCGACATTGTCAAAAAGCTGCTTTGCTGTGGAACAACACATCAGCGCACAAAATGTAGAATTGCCACACCAGCACAACAGAATGAACAAAAGCACAGATATCTAAGTAGTTTTGACAACGCACTTCTGTTTCAACCCCGTGACATGCAAGCATCATCGCATGCACACTTTACAGTGATAAAAGTTAGTTACATTGGTGCAAAGCATGCAAGTCAATAGCATGCATTTGTGCACAAGTGCATTCGGTTCATGTTCAGTCTTGCCATTATCGGGGTGTCTTAACTCTTACATGACGGTGCTTCCCTATATCTGCTCGAGCATTTCATGCCAACCTCTGCACATGTTGCAAAAGCTGGCTAGGCTACACATCAAGCACAACGCTGTCCGAGCTAGGCAGTCAGGAGTGGAGTGGCCATAGTCCATTTGGCGGTCGAAAACGCGCTACTGAAATGTGTAACGCAGATTCAACGCACAATTCAGGCAGCGGTCTTTTTGCCGCAGAGCCTGTGCTGTCTTGCTGCACACGGAATGAAGTTGCATGCTGCCATGGTAAACATAGCATTCCTATGCGCAATGAGCCTCGTCTTTCATTGTCTGGTCACTTTGAAAGCTCATGATACCCAGCGGGACCACCAGATTATCACTCCCTTGCGCAGTGAGTTTGTGCCACAAATCATAAAGCACCTCGATTGGTGACAGTGCCTCTCTGTCACGACCGATAAATCTTGACCCTGTCCGAATCTGAGTCCTTCGGCTCGATTCATGCCTCTCCTACAGCTGGAGTTGCTACCTGAACCAATACTGTTATGCTGCGGCCCCCATGCCTTGCTGTTTTCATTTCGAGTGGAAACTAGTTGTTGCTTTAGGCACCCATGATCGTATAATAGCCCTTATTATCACTACTAAATATGAATTGTCTGGCAACACCTTGGCTGCTGCAGCACTTGAACATGACTTGCCCGTCTCAGGATCTCTTCGTCTAGCTAACTCCGATACTAGCTGTTGGACGCCACAGCTAGGCTTTGGTGTTGTCGCCTGAACCATGCAGGTTGCGTCGTAGCCTACATGAAGTGCTGTTTTCGCGTCAGTCAGCAACGAGTGACCGCACTGGGCGCCTGCTCTTCGTGAGCAGGTGCCCAGTACCATCACCGCTCATTTTTTTGCTCCTTCACTCTCAGAATCAACGCTATTGGAATTGGTGATGACTATCCTTTTCTTTTCACCTAGCGCCGAAGCAACAGAATTTGCGTGATGTGGTGTAAATGAATGGGCAATTTGAATTTGATGTTGTAGGCACTGAAGATCACCATTGTGCTTTGCGTTAGCACCGAGCTTCCTGTGTGCCTCATGCACTTCATTTGTTCCAAGTTGAAAATAATGCCACATTTTTTTGCGGTGCAGGGCTATAAAAGAATGACTTTTTCTTCATGGCTAAAATTGATATGGCACAGTCTTGTCCAAGGCTTCGAACTCCTCGTTGGCGCTAACTCCCAGAGAATGTCAATTTTAAAAATTAGAAAAATTTGTTAATTTCTTGTTTAGACCAGAGGGACAATTTATATAGATGACATCTGCCACAGCTGACAGCGTGTTTCTGAACAACCTGCTTTTCCATTTCAGACGCTATACTTTTAGAAATTTTTGATGCTGTCTGCTGATGTAGCAGAGTGTACTAACACTATGCTTTAGTATTATGGTTATGTTTAGGCATTATACATGCAGTTTTGCTCGGTATTCATAATTTAGTACTCGTGTTTCCCAATTTTTGCAATTTTACTTCATCTTTTATGTTCTAGATGACCCCCTCTCTTCCTCCGAACAGTCCCGTTCTTTGGTACCTCGTCCTGTATTGTGTGTACTGTAATTATGATGTGCGAGGCTGTGCCTTCAAAGATGTTATATGACTTCTAACAGCTGATCCAGAATATTCACGCAAGATAACATGCTGTTTCGTATTATGAAAAAAGCCATGGCACTGGCGGGCTGACTACTTCGAGCTTGGCACTTGGCAAGCTTGCCAACCTTGGCGAGATAACAAGGTCCGTGGCCTGGCTACCCTCTCCACACTACTCTGCCAGCTGCTACTCGCCTGCAGCCCACTGACCAGGTCAGCTCAACAAAGGCTGCTGTAAGCCATAACTTTCTTATCCTCAGCGCCTGTCAGCACAACCAGCACGTCCGACTGTGATGGGCCGGTAGGTTTCATGAAGGGTTCCCAAGCTCTGGCTCCCAGCGTAGCAGGACTACACATTAGGAACTCGTTCCCTTCTTTCCTTCCCCCATTATATCATCACTGCCCAATGTCAACTGCCTTACCTGCATCGCTCCCATTCTCTGGCGCTGGAGCAGCCCGAATTGGGCATGCTGAAGAAACGTTTATCAGGGTGGCCACCGCCTGGTGCCATAAGCGATACTACGCAACCATGGCGACAGCACGTGTTTGATGTTTCTGTGCAATAATCTTATTGTAGCAATAGCCACATACGCCACCTCTTCGACCCTTCAGTGTGGCACCAATTGAGCTCCGTGGCGGCGCCGTTGGTCACGTGGTTGGCCACGTGGATTGATCACGTGGTGCGGCCGTTGGTCACGTGGTTGGTTACGTGGTGCAGAGCAGCCGCTGCTGCCGGCGGCGCGGCGCGCAACAGCTGTGCGCATGCGCCGTGTCAATCAGGCGAACATGAAGGAACGCCCATCGAAACAGAGCGGCGTAAGACTGACTTGGAAATTCGGCTCAGCGGGTTCCACTCGGGCAGATGTAGGTATCGCCTCACTGCAGGTTTAACCACAGCTAAACCAATGCCAATATATTGAAATTAGCACGTTACCTACCAACTTAGCTGCTTTCGATGACCAGAACAACCAGCACAGTGTGCTGAAAATGCTGCCCCGCGCATGCGGGTATCACATGCAAAATGTGGCGGTACATGACCCCCGCATGCATGTGCAAGGTGATGTTTGCAAGTATTTCTTAAAATAAACGCATTATGAGTACATTCGTGCTCCTTTTTCTTGCCTAGGCAGTGCTCGACTCAGTTTATTCACATGCCACAAGCTATATTACTGACGGTAGTAGCACATGCTCTCTCCACATACGTTTAGTATGGCTTGTGGCTCAAAAATAGTTTAAATGGGTCTCTGCATATCCAAGAACAAGAAACAGAATGTACGCATAAGGCGTTTATTTAGAGTACCGGTCAGAACACAAATGGCAATGCGTACACGTGAGCTGAGCCCATGCACCGGGAAATTTCACGTGTGGGACTCACATGTGTAGGCTACCATTTTAAGCTCACTGAACTATGTTTCACTGATTGGCCATTGAAGATGCCTAAGGGGGCAGGTAACGCATTTCTTTCAATAATAATTTGATTATGCACGAACACCCGTGGCAACGGACTGTGCGGATATCACAGTGTAGCAGTGCTCACACACTGGCTGTTTCACATGTGGTAACAGGCGGTGACTGCTCCAAACAGCATTGCTCTTGAGAGCCAGATGGCTTTGGCGCTAGAGTGGGGCACAGAGGATTGTTTCGATGGGATGAAGTGAGGTGAGCAAGGCGGTGAGAGAGGCATGAAAGTAAGCATTAGCGTTAAGAGCGAGACGGGGTTGGTTACCTTTCGACACTGACTTGCTTCGAGACACTTCTGGCCTTGGAAGCCGCGTGGGGTAAAGAGAATGATGTGGGGAAGCGGCAGTGTTCAAATGAGGGTGGGGGAAGAAAGATTATGATGTTGAATTTTAATGGCGCAACGGCAACATAGGTCAAACTGTTTTTTTAACGCAAGGTGGGGTCACAGACCCATTTCTGGATTATTTCATCCCACAGCACGAAGGCAGTACAAAACCTGCTGTCATTTTACTACCGGTGGGTACCCGGCAGTACTGTGGATTTATTGTGGATTTAACTCCGCACCTCCTGCACGGGAGCCAGATGCGAAGGGAAGGAAGAGAGGCTGCAGTGGTTGCTTTTGAGGAGTCTGGAGAGGGTGTTTTTCAAGGCTAAATTTAGCACACAGTGTGGCAGCACAGAGTAAGCCGGAGCATATTACCCTTCACTAAACCATGGCTCTTGGGCCCGCTGTGTCCACCGTAGGACACTCACTTTCGTGTTTGAGGCTTCTTTTTGTCCTTTATGCATTTCTTACGAACTCAATATATGTTCCGCCTTGCTAAAACATGTTTTATGTATGTGTAGATGCACTGTCTGCCCGAGACTGTTAACTGAAGCTGCACAGTATCATGCCAGCACATTGCCATTGCGGATTTACCAAATAAACTTGAATTAAACATCTACCAACCAGCTCAAGTTTGCACTACATTCTAAAAAGGCGTCTAAATTTGGAACACTTCTACGGTGTAAAACGCATTCTGGCAATGCTGGCTATTATTTAGACGTGTCCCAACACACAGACGCGTCCCATACAGACGCTGCGAATAACTCCGAGGCTCTGAATAATCCTGGACTCCCCTATTAAAAATGGGGCCCTTATCAATTTGGGAGCCCCGCTCAATTCGGGGTCCCCAATCCTGACCGGCGAATAATCTAGAGTATTGGTCCTGTGCTAAATATAATCCCGGTTTCTGAACCCGTAAAACGTATACACATTTTACCAGTAGGGGAAGCATGTTTCCCTAGCTTCTTGCACTTGGCTGTGGGGGAGTCCCTTCTGAACGATGTGCGGAATATGATGAATGCGAAGCATTTTGATCCTCAGACCTCTAAGATAACAGCCATTCCATACGTCCACAATCTGCCACATCTGGTCAAGAAATGTGCGGTAGCGCTTGAATTCGAGTGGAGTTTTCTGCACTAAACAAGCTCAGTGACTTGTGCGGGCGTGTCAACAATGACAAATCACAACAAGGTCCATGGGACACGATCCATCAAAATCGCTACACAAACGGCCTGTGCGGTTTGGTGTACAAAGTGCCACGATCGTCTGGGAAAACGTATGTCGGGAGAGATATCGGAGACTTAAAACTCGACTAAGCAAGCGCGCCAGATTACTAACAGCCAAAGGCAGAAATATAGCCATGCATTGCAAGGAATGTCCTTCAAAAAATGCGTCGCTCTCCTGGACAGCACACGCATCCTAAAGAACTGCAGAGCGAAGAATGCCAAGGTGATTTTGGAAGCGGTAATCATTAAGCGCTGAGGCCATACTTGCATCAGCATGCCTTTTGTTAGACTGCTTGAAAAATAAATAAGTTTTCTAACCGTTAGACTTGCGCAAAGAAAATACCTTATGTGTTAAGGTTATTTATAATATTTGTGGTTTTTCTGTTTGCATGTTTTTCGGCTAGATATTTGGCTTCTGGCAGAATAAAAACAACCTCATAGTCAGCACGTTCTGCCGCCTTGTCCTTACTGCTTACTGCGTCCTGTGGTTTTGCGTTGGTTTTCCTTCTTTTAAAATCAATTCTGTTTTCGTAGCAACTTAAAATCAATGTTAAGCAGTTATATTATCGGTCCTAAAGAGATCATACAGGTAGTGAACGTAATAATAGCACTTACTCAATATTTTCACAGATATTTGATATGGAACATGAATCTAAAGTACATAACCCCTAATGTGTTTAAAACTGGTCATATTGGCTAAAGTTGGGATTTATTACCGCTTCTAGCTCCTTATGCCTGAGAGTTGCGAATTCGCGGCAATCGTTTGTCAGCTTCTGGGTCGAACTGGAACGCGCAAGCAATATGTGCCCTCTCACATAGGAGTCAATGGCAATGAGGTGGCAGACAATCTGGCCCAAAAACTCTGTCAAGGAATCCATCAAAAAAAGTACCTATAGATGGAAAAAACTCTCTACAGAAAAACGGTGCTTGATCATTGCAGTATCCTTTGGAGTGCGTCCCACAAGCCATGTGCGACCAAGGGACAGAGAAGATCTCAGGCGACTCTAATACATTGAATTCACACGGCCTTTGCTCGCACTCCTGCCTGGATGCATAAGATGAGCATAGCATTGTCTCTGCTATGTTCTTTATGTGGTGTGTTCGGGGACATCGAACATTATATTATGTACTGCCCAGATTACAACGCGGAAAGGTATGCGATGTTCGCTTCCTTCAAGAAGACAGAACCCCTTCACAGTATAGTTCAGGAAATTGTCTACCCGAGTGGAAACCAGACATGCAGAAGGGAGGCTGCACGCCTTCTTTTAACTTTACTGCAGGACACTGATCTTGTTTCTAAATGGTGACAGCAAGAACGGAATATGGCGTACTGCGATTGAATGTGTGTTACATGGTGTCTTCTGGAGTGGACTACGTTATACTGTGGGTGAATGTGTGTATGTATTGCGGCACTACAATGGACTATGCTGTACTGTGACTGAATATGTGATAGCTCTTGACTTCTGGAGTGGACTGTAATGTGGACTGTGTGGAGTGATTGTGTGTATAGATGGTGACTGCGGGAGAGGAATGTGTGATATTATAAGAGACTTTGCGCATATCCGTGTAGATACGTCAGGTTTTAGGACATTATTAACATATAAGGGACTCTACGGTGGAGCAATTGCCGGCAGAATAAGAAAGGCTAATCCAACCTGTAGCATACAACACCTCAACTCAATTCAACTCAAGAGGTTGGGGCGTAGCCGTAGTTGTAAAGTCAACAGTTAGGGGCTAAAGAATATACGGCGGCTTTTCATAAGCAGTATGGTACAATATATGATTAGCTGGCGCTCCGTTCATAGTAGGAGGCATTTACAGGGCTCTTGCTACCGCAACTGAGTACCTAGACGATTTAAATGGTTCTTTGTGCTCATTTAATTTATAAGTGGAGGTTAATTACGACTAGAGATTTTATTCTGCGTAACATAAATTTGCAAACTTTCACGCCCTGGCATACAGAAGTATCGACTCCAGAAAAACTGTAAATTACGTTTTTACATAATTTAAGGCAATTATTTGAAGAAAATGAACCATCAACTTTGTATTCCTAATCAATTTTAGACGTTGTTTTCCAATTTTACAATATAGCTTCTAGTGAGGTGTCAGTCGAGCCAGGAATATCGCAAAACAAAATATTATCCGTCGACATACCGACCAGCGCACACTTTTGCCGGCGACCGAGCTTTGCAGCTAAGCTGGTAAAGGACTACGCTAGGGCAGACGATACAACAAAGGTATGATGTTTTAGATCTATCATTTAGTGAATTTGAAGCTGTGACATCTGATGAGTCTGTTGATTTATGGCAGCGTTTTAAAGGTACTGTTAAGCATTGCCTAGATGAATTCATTTCTATTCGCGTGAATAAAATGAAGCAGCATAGCGCGTGGGTAACTCTGGAAATTATCCACATTAAAGGTAGAATAAAACGGTTATGCAAAAAGAAACAAAACTCGGCCGAAATTTCCAATTTGCTTGGCGTATAGAAAATGGCTTTAAGGAATCTAAATAAAGTATTTTAATTAAACACTGCTTGGCCTAATAAAGTCTTCAGCGAAAAATTTCTGAAACACTTTTGGCGATATAAAAGCAGAAATAGGCAAAATAAATGAGGATCTGAAATGATCCAGGAACAGATGCAGATTGCTGACTGTTTTAATGAGTTCTTCCAGTCAGTATTTACGAAAAACAGACCAAACCACAGAATGAATGAGCACGATGATTTGGGCGCTTGCGCTATGGGCCCTCTAGAAATCACTCAAGCGGTCATATTCCAACAATTACTGCAGCTTGACACGAAAAAAACAAGAGGATCAGACGGGATCTTTAGTGATTTTTTCGGCGATAAACTAAATGGGTATCATTTTATCTGACCGAAAGTTATTGGATACCTGTTCACTACCTCAAGACTGGCACAGCGTTGTTGTGATTCCTGTTTTTAAATCCAGCAGTTGCAGTCAAGTTAGCAACTACTGTCCGATATCACTCACATCTGTGATTTGCAAGGTTATAGATTATGCAGTATTAAAGCATATCGTTCATTTCCTCGAGGCGAACAACTTCTTTTATTCATCACAGCATGGATTACAAAGTGGTTTGTCCACTATTTCACAACTCATTGAAACGATTCACGATTTCTATCTTGCTTTGAATGCCCGCGGAAAAACTGACGTCAGCTGCATAGATTTTGCGAAGGCATTTGATAAAGTTTCACATAGTTATCTGCTTCTTAAATTTAAGAATGCAGGCATTGCTTTAGACAATGTAAACTGGATTGCAGCCTAGTTGAGTCCTCGAATACAATCTGTCCGTATTAGAAACTGCATGTATATTTCAGTAGAAGATATGTGTGGAGTTCCAGAAGGGTCGGTGTTGGGGCTAGAATGTTTTCATCATCATCATCATCATCATCATCATCATCATCATCATCATCATCATCATCATTTTAATTTATAAAACCAATGCATCAAAACTTAATTTGACCAATAGCCAGCTCGGCTAGTGAAAGGTCCGAATACGTGATATTCACTAACGAATGGCAGACATTCAAAATACATGCACAAAAAGACGTGAGATGCTACAATAGCGGCATTGCAAATATGTTAAGCACATACATATTCTGAACAACAAAAAATAGGTTTATGAATGTACAAAACTAAGCACAAACGCATTCAGTCCCACAGTTCTGGGCAGGCAAGAAATATGTTTTTCAATAAGGGCGAAAAATTATGTTTGAGTTTGATGTCGTCGGGAATCTCATTCCATATCTGGGCACCATCGTACTCTAATAACCTTTGACCGTAAGTGTTAGGGCAAGGCGGTAGGTTAAATCTATTATTAGTGGCGGCTCTTGTTTGTCTCAGCGGCGATCTAAACAGTCTAAGAGGTATTGGATCATTAGTTCTTATTACTGTGTTTATTATTTGAGCTATCTTTCGTTTGTATGCAACTGATGCCGGTAATATTAGCAGTTCTTGAAAAAGTGGTCGGCTAGGCTCAATTGTCTTTGCAAAGGTTATGGCACGAAAAGCACGCTTCTGCAGGCGTAAGATTGATTCTAAATACGTTTTATAGGTACCGCCCCATTTAACATAAGTGACTATGGACAAACGCGAAGTACAATATCCGTAAAATCGGTTCACAAAAACATTCCCTCGCCCTTAATAAAATATGACCGCCATAAGCTAATTTTTAGCGCACATTTTTAATTTGCTGCTTCCAATCCATGTCCGATTCAAAAACTACACCCAAGTACTTGGTTTGGTAGACATTAAGCAAATACGTACCGTTTAAGGTTAGAAACGAGTTATCAAAGCTAATATTCTTTTTCCTTGAGTGAAATAAAGTATGCTTTGTTTTCTCGGTGTTAAGTGTAAGCCGATTGTTCACGAACCACTGGGAAATTTTACTAAGTTCCTCGTTAATTTTGCCCTCCAGATCCTCTAATGTATCTCCTGTAAAAAATAGCGCCGTGTCATCAGCGCATATAATAGCTTCAGAACAGTTCAGAAACAGTGGAAAGTCATTGATGTATAAAGAAAAAAGGAGGGGCCCGAGTACAGAACCCTGCGGCACGCCAAGTGTGATTTTTTGAGGAGCGGAGATATAGTTTTTGGTAACAACGCATTGCTCTCGACTAGAAATGCAACTTTTGAATAAATAATAAATTTTCGCCCTTAAACCATAAGTCTCTATTTTCTGTAGTAATATCGAATGGTCAACCGTGTCAAAGGCTTTTGATATGTCTAAGTAAACAACTACGGCCAGTTTGTTGCTATGTAATGCGGTGTTTATCAGCTGTGTAAGGACCAGAACTGGCGAGGAAGTGGATCTTTGGGGTCGGAAGCTGTGCTGATTTGGACAGAGGACATTGTACTTAGTTAAAAAAGCTCTGTATTCGCTTGCAGAGCACCTTTTCGAATAGTGTATTAATTACACCTAATACTGAAATTGGCCTATAGTTTGATAGAATGGACCGCTCACCACCTTTAAAGACAGGCGTGACCTTAGCGGCTTTGAGCTCATCAGGATACACTCCAGCTCTCAGAGAATTATTAAAAAGATGCAACAAATGGGTACCTAGATTATCGTTTTAGATAAATGATATTTCTTCTGTTCTCAAACCACCCATAAAAAATTAAACTTTTTGCTGACGATTGCCTAATTTACTCCTGCGTGACAGATACAACACATCAAAATAAAATCAAATGATGCCTTCAAGGTATATATGACTGATGCGTGAAATGGCGAATGAAAAGAAACTAGTCGGTGTCGATGTATGCTCATATCACAAGAAAAAAAAACGCGCTTTCCTTTGACTATAAAATTGGTAAAAAATTGGAAGGGAAACCCAAGCTCCGCCTTGAGGGTATGTCGCAATTGCGGAATGGGTTAATTCCAATATATGCAGAAGGTGATTCCCTGCATTCACGGATCCCTGAGAGTCCTCATACCGCCGAAACGCGCGGGACTCATGTTGCGGTCGTGGTTTGTCGGCACATCGTTCTCGACACGGTCGTGGTTTGTCGGCACATCGTTCTCGACAAACCCGATGCCATGAACGCCAGCATAGCTTCCGCGCCGAAAAAACGGGCAGCAAGCCGCAAGCGTGGTGGTGAACGCGCCTTGGATGTGCGCTGCGTTGTGCGCCGCTCAATGCGTGATTCTTGCGTCCCTTCATGGTAAAGCTGCGCCCGAGCGAGACGAGCGCAAGGCGTTGCCGTCACGCGCTATCTGTGGGGCAGTGGCGTAAATTACGAACAGGAGGAGGAGGGGGAGTGGTTTTAGTGGGCACCGGCTGATGGCGCTACGTGCACGCCAAGCGAAACAGAAAAGTGGCGGAAACGTACTTTGCTACTCGCTTTACTACGACTTCTGCAAATTCCATGCTCATAATTACTTATATACACCAGAGTACATGTCTCTAAAGTACCCTTCTAAGACAACACCGCATTCACTAGGCGCGCCTTTGTTCAGTCCAAGCCATCGTGCTGGCGTGGCGGAGTGGTTAGCGCACTCGTCCTTCATTCCGGAGGCCCTTCTTCGACTCCCTAATTCGACCAATTTCCGACTCGGTTTTAGTTATTAATGCTTCAATGATTTTTCGCTCACGGCCATCGTCGCCGACGCTGACGACGACACCGGCTTTTCTGCGACACGAGGCCCTTAACGCAATCTTGCTGAAACTGCTTCTAGAATGTGCCTAGCTGCAAGTACTTAGGAGTATCCTTTATCACGATCTATGTTGGCGTACCCATGTGGAGCAAGTCTGCGCCAAAGCCTATAAAAAATGTTGTATCAGACGAAAAAAATTGCATCATGCACCAAAACTTTCAAGCTAACTGCATACAAGACGTTTATTTACCCGCTTTTGGAGTATGCCTGAAGCGTTCGGAGCCCTCACCACGTGTATTTGCGAGATAGACTAGAAAAAATTGAAAGAACCACAGTCCGTTTTGTTTGTTCGCGTTATCGGAGAACCGGTTCTGTAACAGAGAAGTTCAAATCTTACGACCTTGAATTGCTAGAGACACTACGAGAAAAACTTTCTGTATCTTTAATTCTTCATTTGCATTATTTATACCTATTAAGTTGCATTGACTTATTGTATGTATATTTGTGTCTATTGTATATATAAGTATGTATATGTGTGTATTATGTGTATATATGTATACATTTTTTTGTGCACTGTTGTCTGCTGTGGTCGTTGCGCCAGGGGCCTAGTCAGGCGGGTATAGTCTCCCCTTTTGCTCCGGCGCCATGACAATCTTGTATTGTCAGAATTATAATAAACTTCAAACTTCAAACTACGGCTCAAATTTTTTTTCAAATAAATAGGAATCAAATAAAAATAAACAAAGGAACCTATATTCACCTACCTCTAAAGCACAGTGCGCTTTTAAATCATTGTGCCACAAACAGTCTCATAAAACACGCCTAAATGGTTTCAAAAACTCCTTCTTTCACTCATGTACTGTTTATGTGGAATGGGCTTTCAAATACTGTAGCAGCTAAAAATGTGTAGGGTTTTGAACTTCGTTTAAAATTTTATTGCAGACAACGGGAGAATGAACAATTCATCTTACTGTTATTATTTCGCGTATTTCTGTTTGCGCTTTCAGGCATGCTTTGCTCTATTCTATATTCTGTGTACTTGTGCTTTGACCATACTTATGTTCATGAGACTGTGATTCTACTGCTGATGCCTGAAATTCATGCTTCTTTTTGGCAATTTCTCTCCTCTAATGACCTTCAAGTGAGACTGTAGTATTCTTAAATTAATAAATACATAAATAAATATAGACAAAAACTTACAAGCAACAACTAAAAGCTGGACTATTTGGTGTGACTTTCCGTTTTGGGGTAAAAAATTCAAAAAATGAGGACAAAGTTAGGCAACACACGACAACGGCTAAGTTGCAATTGAACATTTGTTAGGCAGAAAGACATCGAATAGATTTTTCATTTCTTAGGAATGGAATGTTTCTTATCTCGTCGATGCTTTATTTTTAATGAACGTTTAGTTGCCATTTAGCGCTCGTGGTGGGTTTTGTATTTTTTTACTTGTGTTTTTCGCGCTGTTCAATGAAAATTGCCACCTCTCTGAAAAAAAGATCCACGGTTAGGAATGTCAAAGTATAAAAGCCTATTAGCACACATATATGAGATGGCCAATAGAGCAGTGAAAGATTTTAAACAAAAATAAGTTTAAAAAATAAAAGTATAAAATTAATTTGATTGAGCAGGCTCTTAACAAGAGAGATATTTTAAAACCTTTGAGGAGGACATCATTCATCGGCATATTTCACGTATTCGCCCTAATACAAACGAAAAGATATGATTATCATAATAGATAAGTTGTTAAAATACCTTAAGAATGTTGCACGAAACAGGAAATATGAGCATGCTTATTGTAGAGGGGTAAACCAATTGCACACCCCTTAGTTAACAAAAGAGCGAGTAAAGAAACCGTTAAGCCAAATAGAAAGGTTCAAATTGGCTACTGTGAATCAGTGAACTACAGAGTTGTTAGATAATGGTGGGGACGTTGTGCTTGAACGACTTGCCACCCGGTATGTACAGCTCGTGAAGACCTCGAGCGTATCGGAATATTAGACATACATAACACCATCTTAAAAGTAAAGAAAGTGGACATCAACAACTTAAAAATTAACCCACTAATGAGCTTACAGTTCGTTGTTTAAAAGGTCACTTAATCGCTAATCTAAATAGGTAAGTTTTATACGTTAGCCAACCAAAAGCGATTAGGCTGGCTTTCGGAAATGCTATTCAACAATTTACTGTATTCGCACCGTCCATCAGGTGCAAGAAAATGCGCTGAATACAATACCTCTCTGTATATAACCTTCATACATGGTGAGAAGTTATTGGGTTGAATCGATACCTCTGCAGTTAAAGAAATATTGTGAAACCGCGGTGTAGAAGAAGCGTGTTCGGTTTTTTACCTAAGACATTCTGAATACATTTAAGATATGCACTTTTATTTATGTGAGCACTTTTCTCGGCATGCCATTGTCAGTGGTGTAGCACATCAGAATACACCTCAGAAATGCTAACTAGCGGGCTAATAGTGAACCGTTAACATTCTAACTATTACTCTTAGGCTTCTTAGTTTTTGAGATGCGTATAGCTCGACGTAACTAATATTCATATCCTTTTTTTATTTTCAAAACGAAGTTACGCTCTGAGCTGTCGACCAATAATTTTTGTATAATCGCGCCAAAATGCAATCGCTTTCGAGCCGCTCGCATCCAAAGCAACACCTCCAGTGTACATAGATCGTCCAAATATCCGTAATTTCTTTGGCCACAGCGCCGAGGGTAACCGCATTACTCATATTCTACTCAACTACGACAACACAGTTTTGTGTCAATTAACGGCGTCTTAACAAGCTCACGCGAAATAAGTTGGTCCGCTTCCCCTAATCTACGACGTCCTTTACTGCTTACAGGGCGCGGATTTCTTTTCGTTTTTTCACTTGCTACCGGAGTATTGGCAGATCTCAGTGGCGGACGCTGACCGTGTAAAGACCAGCTCTCTGACACCAGATGATCTATACTAATTTAACGTCATGCCTTTCGGACTTGGTACTGTCGCAGTGACTTCTATGCGCTTGATGGACTGCATTTTAAGCGGAATGAAGTGGAAAACGTATCTGCGCTACTTAGACGACATTTTAGTATTCTCTCCTGATGTGTAGAAGCACCTTCACCGCTTGAAGCGCGTGCTGACATGTTTAACATAAGCGGCGCTCCAATTTAACCTAAAGATGTGTCTTTTTGGCGCCAGAAAACTTACAATTTCAGGTCACGTTCCGTCGTCTATCACGACGGCATGCTTCCTTTGCCGCCAAACTTCGTGCCGTCGCTTAGTTTCACAAGCCATCAACTCTGAAGCAACATCAGAGCTTTCTCGGACTGTTTTCTTACTTCCAAAGTTTTGTCTGAAATTTTGCCTATATCACTGCGCCACCCACCGGGGTGGCTGAGCGGTTAAGACGCTCGGCTACTGCGCCCGAGTTCCCTGGTTCGGGGTGGTCCTTGGGTGTCCGAAAGCTGCACTTTTGAGGAAGGCCATTGCCACATGGGGCCAAACATTATCCTGAAACTTTTTTCCACAACATCTTCGTGTTGAAGCAGAACTACCAAAATTCGAAAAAATTTCCTGATGCAAGAACAGTATTGTTAAGGCAATGCCTCATGGCCAAGGCTAAGCAGTCTTTCAAGCAAGGCTACAGTATCTGGTATGTTATCATTGTCAACCTATTCCTTTGGGTCATCGCTTAGCCATAGAAGCAAGTGAGCGTGAGCGCTGCCTCTGTGTTGAAACTCAATTCTTTTAAAGTATTCAACCGCGTGGATAGGCTGAAAGGGGCTGAATCGCTTGTTACACAAGATAGATACTGTGGCCATTAGCATGTGCTCAAAGTAGATGGCACATGCAGCTGGATCTTCGTTCATAAGTGTTGTAGCATACTGTCTATCCATCTCATTGACGTCAATGGGTACGTCCGTCGGATTAACCTTCAACCGCTGCAGCAAATCGAGAAGGTTAGGCCAATGTACTTCTGATGCCGAGAACGTCAAGAAGACTGTGGGCTTTCCAAGGTGGCGAATCAAGGCACAGAGTTCTGATTTGCAGGTATGCCAGTATTTTATTTTATTGGGTACACCATTCATGAAACCCATATCTCTCTATGATTTCCTTAATCTTCTCCGAATCTTCAACGTTAGACCGAGTCAAAGCGGCTTTTGCACCCTTACTTCGAAACATAACGTTCATATGGCCACACACAACATGGCGAACTATCTTCATAGCCATGTAGATGTTATGCATAGGTAAAGCCCCTCTTCTATCACTCCATCTAAAATCAGAAGCAGCGATATTAAAGGGCGTTGGCTTGGTCTAAGGATTTATATTTCTAGCGTGGCCGAGGTAAATTTGCGGGAAAAAAAAGTTCCTCTGCATTGGTTTCAAAGAATGCTGAGATGACGTTTACCCTCGCTTGGAGCTATTGCCAGCACAAAGTTTTCATCGTAGAACATTGTGTCTTGGTCAAGCGTCAAAGCAGTACCCTCTATCATGGGACCCGAGAGGTCTTCCAAGTAATCACAGTCTTCCACATAGTCGTCTGGCTCGAGCGCTTCGTCACATAGTGTTTCGATGTTGTTCACATCGATGTCAATTCCATAGTGAACATATAGAGGCAAATCACGTAATACCTGCACCCAAGGCAAGAGTACTGCCCTAGAGACTTAACCTGCCAAGTAGAATGTCTTAGCGAACCTCCTTCTCTTTATGTTTACTAGAATGTATCTATGGTGATCAATTGACCCAGGCTGTTGTTTAGGCATTTGGTCAGCCTCGACCAGGAAATTAAGGATCGGGCCCTTGATCCCATATTGGCCATTACGCCAATTCATCAACCTTCTTATCTGAAAGAAAGGGATGCGGGGTGAAATTAGCCTTTCGGCTGCACAGTTTAACGGAGGCAATCCTGGTGGCATAGGAGGGCACTTATAACCATTAGACGTACTGTACAGCAGAATCTTCTGTTCTCTCAGACTAGAGTTACAAGTATTGCACACCTTGGCAGTTTCTGTAGTCACTTGAGTCCAATCTGGGAAGGCTTTACGAAGAGCCACAAACAAGTTCTCACTCACCGTTTGCTAATCTCGTTTATGCCACAGTCGATTATATAAACAATGCACAGTTCCGAACGAGTTCTCGGTAAAACGACGATGGAATTCGCGTGTAGCTGATGCAAACTTAGCCACTCGTTCGATGTAGTCACTTATTTGGACCGGTTGTTCAGTAGAAAGACACACATTTTTCCTCCTCCGGTTTTCAAGACGTTCGGTCCGTTGTTCTGTTTTCTCGGCACATCGTCGTCTCGTAGTTCCATTCCGTCTAGCACGACTATATTCACCTTCTAAAGTGGCTCTCTTAGCTGTTCTGGCTTCTCGTCGTTTTCGCAATGGTTTTTCTCGTTGTTCCTGTTTCCTGGGCACGCTTCAACCTCTCTCTCTCTCATTCTTCTTATATTGCTTAGCTGTCGCCTTAGGATTTAACAGTTGCGAAGCAGTAGATCAACTAGATTCAGATATAGACTCTTCATCGGGAATTTCCATGGCGAGAGTCATCAACCAACGCGTTGCGCAGCGCTATATGTCCCTGTGAAGCCGCCACGGAGCGAGCGCAATGTGAGGAGGTCGCCATATGAAAGGAGAGACCACCTGCTAGGCTCGGCTGCGCTCGGCGGCCATGCGCCGCCGGCTTGCACACGCGACGGGCGGCTTCCTTTCAGCTGCGGCGGAGAGCAAGCTGACGTCATGCGTCATCATGGCAACGGAGAGAGCTGACCACACACCACGTGACAAGCGCAGCGTCGGCTCTGGGGAGAGCACGGCATACGTGACGGGCGGGGGGACGTAGCGTGGTATTGCTTTCGCAATAATAAATATTCCACCCGTGGAGGCGCGAAAATGATCCGTTTGGCTGGCCACTGCGAAAGACCATTAGGGTATCTCCGCAGCGGTATACGTCGCGTTGTAAGCTGCAAAAGGCTCTAGCGTTGCGCATTGCACATCTTCTTCCTCATCAACTAATCTTACTATCAAAGTAATATTCGCAATTTGAACTACGCAGCGGCAGTGACAGAGAGATGTGCGATGCATGCGTTCCCGTGGACAGCATTGTTGCAGAAACACGGCACTCAATTAATACACTTTGCCGTTGGCAAGATTGTTGACGAAACGCGGCACTGGAGGATAGGCCGTCGGCGTGCATTGTGTATATTGCCACTGACCATGAAAAAGTTGCAGACAGCGCATAGCGTTCTACCCGCGGTTCAGTGGCGATCTCAATGGCGTATTCAGGTACGTGGCGGTGGTGTCCACCTGCAAGAAGCTGTGCTTTCTCAGAACATTTTGTGCTTAGCAATGCTAAACAACCATGCATTTTTCTTCTTTCTGTAGTCAACATTGAACGTATTTCTTATGCGAAACTGCATTTGGGCACTTCGACTTTCTCGCTATGACGCTGTGCACAAGCTTACAGCAATCCTGCACTGCTGAAGTCAATAACAGCTCAAGCTTGTATCTTACTGACATATTTCTCTCATGGTTAGTTCGCTCTTAAATGTATCCAGGGAATATGGTTATTCTCAGCGGCATCTTAATCGCTCACGAATATGTGGGCTGTATAGTGGACAATGTATATGACAAGCGAACTCTCACAACATTGAACTCACGGTTTGTTCCGGTCTTTGAGGGTTCCAAGAAGAGAGGTTTTGCTGTAGAGGACGTCTGTATCGTCCCCTCCACCAGAACGCGCCTTCTTTTATTATCGCTTTGAACACTCAAGGATGTTTTTTCTTTCAAATACCGGAGAACATATGTCGCCTCCTCGTTGTATTGATCACGAATTGTTCTTAGAAATTTCTTCACAGCGACCTCCTGGAAGTGTCATAAACCTTGTATTTTAGCCTGAAATTGCGAGAGCTTTTGGGTTGACAGTGTTATTGCACTACTTTCGCAGATATGAGCAAAACATTGCGTTTATTGTTGATGCTTGGCCAACAATTCTTAAATCATCGTCAGCAATTCGGCACAGATGTTTTTCAGCTGTAGACAGTCCCTTATAAAAATAAGCCTTGAATTTATGTTGACGCTTTGTTGAGCATGTGTCGAGCCAACAGAAATTCAATAGAAATTCAACTTGTCTTGAGTTTACACAACACTCACCCAAAAGAATTTCGGTTCCCAAAAACTCAACACAAATATGGAGCATAATTTCCATTGCATTTTTGTTGTTTTTTCTTTGAGAACCCGCCAGAAAAATGTTCAACAGTAAGTGCTTTGCAAGCATCCTTAGCACTGTGTGCGACGTCATGAGTTGTTCTTACAGGAGAATGTACTGCTATGTTAGAAATCGGCTGGTAATCTTGATTCATGCCCAAACAAAACTGCGCGAAATGCGGCGACAAAAGAGAAACATACACGGCAGACCAGAGCCACGGTGTGTCCGCGACGACGCCTCCCATCTCGCGAGACGCACACATCGTCGCCTGCAGTTCTTTCGAAAGAACGCACAGACCTCTCGCTGAACCATGATCCGTTGGCTACAAATTGACTTCTACCGCACGAGGCGGACTTAGGGTTGCTTATTGACGGCGGAACTTATCTCTGATCCATCAAGGCGACTATTTGATCCGAGACCCTTTTCTCAAGCATCACACCTTAGAAGAGCTGAGCACCAAGGCAGGTGAAATGTTGTACCCATTAAAAAACCGGTGGGTACCCGGCGGCACTGGGGATCCAACCCGGCACCTCCCAAATGCGTTGAGTAAAGGAAAATTCTCCCACATTATTAGAACTAATGAACTTCACAATAACCTCTTGAAAGCATGCACAGTGTCTGCATGCTGGCAGGTAATGCCGCTCTTTCTTGTTTTGGTAAAGTTTATTTATTTATTGTACCCTCAGGGCCAAAGGCATTAATGAAGAGAGTGGGTTTAGGATAAACAACAATGAAATAGAATACAGTGAAATTAGGTATTACAAAATAAATTTCCTCCAGAATAAAACACATAACAACATCCAGAAAACGTAAATAGTATAGAAACAATGTATACAATACAGTGGAACCAGATAAAACACACAACCAACTTTCTTCAGAATAAACAATATTAGCCACAGCGTCATGAAAGATTTTATTATAAGGAATGGCTGCAATATCGGGGGGAAGGCGGTTCCATTCCACAGATGTGCGGGGAAGATAAGACTGAAAAGAAGATTTGGTGTGGCATGTTGGGATGCCAACCTTCTGGCGGTGATCAATGCGATGTGAAATGTATTCGGAGGGTGTCATGAAATAGTTGTGAAGCGCAACGTGATGATATAGCTTGTGAAATGGCGTTAGGCGACCAATTTTGCGACGAGATTGTAACGGTGGGAGTGAGACGTTAGATTTCATGGCTGTGATGCTTGCCGTACGGTTGTAATTTGAAAGAATGAAGCGAACGGAATTATTTTGGACTAATTCCAAGGAATATGTGAGGTTTTCATGCGTAGGGTCCCATAGTGATGCTGCGTATTCTAGTTTAGGACGTATGAGCGTTTTATAGAGTAGAAGTTTAAGGGATGAGGGAGCAGTAAAGAATTTGCTACGTAAGTATCCTTACATGCGGTTAGCGTTATTAATCACGTAGTCAATACCTTATACCACACCACATTTGTCTTAAGAGCAATTGCAGTGGATCGACAAGATGACATTGATCAAATGCTCTAAGAGATATGATAGAAAATGACATAAAAACTCAAATGTATGAAATGCTTATTCATTGCCTGTAACGTTCCTATACTTTTGCTTTCTCAAGATGTCAAGGTAAGGAATATGAAAACAGAAGCTGGTCCTTTGAATAGGTGTGTGTATAAATACTGCGGTGTTATCAGTAGCTATCGACGGATAAAACTGAAGAACAAAACAGCAAATGCCTTTCATATGAGGCATGGCCCCGACCGACTGTCATGATGACATGGTTTATCCAGGATTAATGCCTCTGCACCTGCCAGTTGCCTGTGATATGTCATGCTAAAACATGCAAGGGGATTAATACCGTGATGTCATAACAATTGGTTGACACTACTGGCTGAGGAGCCTGCTTTAAAGAGTACGTGTAACATCATTCCTTTGTTTCATCACACTGTAGTAATTATTACATGCTTTACACAATATTCTTTAATAACAATATTGCTGCAGAGTAGGCCGAACACAAGAATGATTGTAATATGCAGCAGTGTTGTGCCTTAATAATAATTGGTTTCTGGGGAAAGGAAATGGCGCAGTACCTGTCTCATATATCGTTCGACACCTGAACCGCGCCGTAAGGGAAGGGATAAAGGAGGGAGGGAAAGAAGAAATGAAGAGAGAGGTGCCGTAGTGGAGGGCTCCGGAGTAATTTCGACCACCTGGGGCTCCACCTGCTTCTACTAAAGTGTTGTGCCTTTGTATTGGTATTTAGAGGCAGGAGTTCAGTTCAGCAGAGTGAAGATGGGATTCTGACAGAAAATAGTACCAACGTACAAGGTTGAAATGCAAGCAGTTTATTGCACAAAAGCTAATTTTTCAAACGCAATATTCAGATCTGAACACATTTCTCAACAACATTCATGGCCAGACTTACTTTAACACATAACGTCTGCACAACACTACGCCTTTAGTCGCTATTTACACAACTGTACAGGCAATATCAATGAGCTATTTACAAGCACAGCAGAACACCTTCAAAATAAAAGTGCATGCACAGTGTGTAAGCCCCCCTTCCCTGATATTTATACCTCACATTTGTAAGAAATGCTCATATGACACTTTTCTGCCAAGCTCTAACAAATTTACACTCTCAGGGCAGCATTTAAATGGCAATTTTCACATGTATAGTTCACATTCTGCTCACATTAGGTCTGTTTGATTCAAGTACACTCGCTGCACCAGTTCCTTTAATTTCTTCATCGGAGCTATAAGCGTGCAGTGCCACTTCTGGTTGTTGAAATGCAACTTGGCACTGGCTGCTTAAAAACAGAATTGTCAAGTGCAGGCCAGGTCAACAACAAACTGCAGCGAGGTGCGTAACACCCACGTAAACGGCTCCCAATATCTTGAACCATATGAACTTTGCCATAAACCAGCCTCAATGCACGTGCACATCATGGCAGCTGGAGAAAAACGCCCGTGTTCTTTTACTGTTTACTGCACATGACCCAAGTGTCAACGTGCAAAGTGCTGAAGTGAAGGACCGCTCAGGTAACTTGATGAATATGGACTGACCAGACTGTAGTGATGATGATCGCAACTTTGAAGAAGTTGACTCATCTACAAATGGAGATGATAGGCTCCAACAACAGGCGTCGCATCAGACAGACAGCACTTTGGTACTGGGCACCCAGTGAGGCTGGCAAACAAGTATGCGCATTCAAAGTCAAAGGAATATAATGGCTACCGCATAGCGAAGCAAAGTTGGAAAGATCCTGAAGTGCATGAACCACTATCTGCATCACATGAAGAGAATGCAGCAGCCTTGAAGAATGAATTTAACACCCTAAATGTTTCGAAAACAGAGCACCTTGTGCCACAACCAAAGGTCTCACAAGTTTTCATATGAAAATTACCCCCAATGGGGAAGTATAATTTCTAATTACATGTGACAAATGATAGCATAGCAGGTGCCCATGGATACCCGTACTACAGATGTCCTTGCATGTGTTGGTTGACAGTTCGACGGCGGACCGATCCCTGGTGCAAGCTATGATTAGCAGTTCTCTGCTAGATGTCACACAGATTTTAACACGGTCAGTCCTGCACTGGTGCAACATTTGGAGGCGCACAGTCTTTTCTCCCGAAACTGCCGTCTCACTGAGTGTGACAGCAACACAACACCGGCAATAAAACGCATCAATGGGATCCTTAGGCTATCACATAAAATGGGCAGTGCATATTACATACATTGCAAACTGTAACTTGACGTGACATGCCTGGTAGCCAACTAATACTGTGGGCCCCTTCACCAAGGCTCTCAAACATATGAAAATTTCGGCATCAAGATAATGGACGTCTTATGTCTATAAAGGAGAGGTGCCAGTGGTGTGGCACCTCTACAACAGCTGCTACCTATGACAGAACAAAAGGTACATATGCACTCATACAGACTCTAGCATTTCAATTTCATTCACTACACAAGTAGAGAGATTCTGAGTCATCCAGACGTATGCACTTTTTAAAGACTGCGTCAACGATGCAAATTTGCGATATACACTCTGTCTTCACAAACTGCAAATTCTCATCCAGGGGGACATTACTGAACACTGCTTGCTTTACACTCAGGACCTCAACATACACTTCAACATGATCACTTCTGCTTGAAGAGTGGCTGCAAGGTAAAAGGATTTTCAGACCGAGCAACCAAAATGCTCTTTCGTGAATACATATGAATTTCTTCTGCGAGATTTGTCGAGGCCTGCAGAGCAGAATTTGAAAGGCCCAAGCACCATTTTTCGGAACACTGTACCACCTTCCACACGTTCACCTTTGCCCAAAAGCAGAACGCACCCCACTTTAGTGAAGTTCTTTCTCAGAGTATACCCTTTCATCAGACATCTGAAGACGGATTCTAGATTGTGGCGCCCTTTTCGGTTTAGTGAGTGTGCTGCTCATAGTGTTGAAAGTGCCTGCAGAATACAAAACTTCTGAACAATTTGGAAATGAGGGTATCGGGTTGCTTTCACAAATGTGCATAGTGTCCCGTTCATTGCCTAAAAAAGGAAAAAGGGAATAAACCCACTATGACCCCCAGTTTTTCACACTTTCCACGAGGTGAAGCAGGAGATGGGAGTTATATGTCATATACTCTGTGCCGTAAAAGGTTTCATAATTCATAACAAAATTTACCATTTCTTTCTGAATTCGGAAAAGTTCTTCTATGTGTACTGACGGACCAAGGAGATAGTGCATCATGGCAACAAACCTTAACCAGTGCTTGTAGTGCTTTTTTGGAACAAAGTCCTTGAGCACAACAGGCGAATAGAACATCCAGTTCTTCCACTTTGATGCCTTCCATTCTTTTATCTGTGATAGGGACCTTGGGAGTCTCGATATCTCCCATATAGGAGTCAGGCTTAGTAGCAACGTGTTTGCATCTTCAAGGTTCTTGCGCAGTCTGAACTTCCGACAGCGATGTGATTTGAGCCAAATGAACAAGGTGCTTCAAACAAAGCCTAAGCACAATGCGTGCATATGGTCAACTGCGAACCCTCCTCCAAATGTAAAATATGCAAGCATTGTCAAAACACTTGCGCCCTTAATGCCACAGCTTGCCTGCTGACTGACCCTTGCCTTACTGGCATGCTCAGCAAAATAATCTTGTGTCCTCGGCTTGGGCAATGGTGTGGCTGGTAGATACACACGGCAAAAGCTATTACCTTTAGCTACAACTTGGCCAGGGTGCTCACACCAAGCACCACCTTTTGCCCCATCAAACTCGGTCATATTCATTACATCACACCTTGCGACGCTGTCCACTGAACAGGGTCAAGGAAACGCCTTTGACAAGTGTGTATTTCCATCTCTGTCCTGCCATGTGACTCCCTCAGCAGACAACTCATTTATTGCCTTCACAAATAAAATAAAAATTGTATTCATTACTGTCTTCTCAGACCCTACCACAAGCCTGCCAAAAGGAGCTTCTCTCTCCGGTGCTTGTAAGGCAGTTCGTTCACCATTACCAGCAGTGGCCACATACTCAGATTTGAACTTTCAAAGAGAGGCACACCCTCTGTGTTGAAGGTGAATGTGACATCATCGGCAGACAAAGGCAATTTATGATAATGAATGCTTTGTGTAGGGTATGCACTTCGTATTGAACCGAGGTTCCCTCTCTTTTATCCACTGTAGACTCTAGCACTCTCGGAGCTGGCTTTTGAGGTCCATGACCAGGAAAAAAGATTTGATAAGACTCTTATGTGTGTGCAACAAATTATATTTAGGACATAAAATATCTTCTCCTGCCTTCACCTCACCTATGTACTCAGTACAAGCAGTATAGTAAAAGTATTTTTTGTATTGCTTTTCACAGGCAATAAAATGCCTAAATAAGGCATATTTCGATTCTGGGTATGTCACCCCTGAGAGAAAGTGGGCACCAATAAGTCGTATTAGGCTCTCTGTCGCCTTCTTGGAGCAGCCATGTTGCAAACTGTGAGCCATCATCATAAGCAAGCTTTCTGCTTGCGTTATATTTGCTCCTGGAAACAGCAAATCATCCTAAAAAAAGAGAAAAAAAAACAGTACACCACATTTGAAGTGCAATGCGAGGGTGTTCTGAGCAAGCGAGCAAGGTTTCATGAAAAACGCTGAGCGTGGGAGACGCTCTTGTAACTGTACATTACTGCATTACCAATCGTCTCCATGACATTCCAATGCATCTCGTTGCTAGCCTGTATGCGTCTTAGAGGACAAAAGATAAAATTGCACTTAGAATGACCAGAAATAAATGACATAACTTTCAGGCATTTCAACCACTAGTTTGTAGAAAAAAAGTGGTACACATATGTGGCAATGACTATGTGAAAAGACCTCAAGTGTGCTCGTCAAGTGTGCTGTGCGCCCATACCGCAGTCCTCTCGACATAAAAAATACCAGCATTAGGATTGCAAATTATGTCATAAATTATTGTAAGGCAGCTTACTGACGGAAGAGGCTGAAAAGCTTTTGAAATTTTTCTCCGTCTTAATGGGATATGCTGAACGGTGCATGTGCACTTGTAAATGCCGATAACGAACGGTGCCTATTAGCGACAGACAGAGACATACTAAGTGATGTTTTGTTTGGTAGTTTTCAGCATGCAAAAATGTGGTACTATCGAAGCGCAACTTTATGTGCAACAAGCAATCTAGTCACACAGCAGCCTCTTATGACTGCAACATTATTTAAATACTCCATATAAGAGTACGTAAGTCAGACTTTAACATCTTGAAGTGTGGCCTCAAGCAACCGGATAATAATAATTTTTTCATATCTGTTGTCACTCGCTGGTCCTGCAGACTTTTCTTCCTGACAGTATATAGGTGCACAGTTGTCCATTTGCCGACACTTGAAGCAAGTGCAACACATGTTAAGCTCTCTTAGAAAGGGATAAGAACTCTGCGCGCTCTTCATCTCTTAATCAAGGAACAGCATTTAAATTGAAAAATACTGTATTCTCCTGTCGACATTACAATGGGGCTCTTAAAAAGAAACAGCACTTAAGCTGAAAATAACCTAACAATAAGGTTCTGCTATAAGCTTCTGTCAAACAACATAACATCCGTTATCCCTTTTCATACTGCAGTACAGTACGGTATACTGATAAATGATCTGGTCTATAGTCTATGGGGTTATAACATCCCAAAATGACTCTGGCTGTGAGGGACGCCATAGTGAAGGGCTTCGGAAATTTCGACCACCTGGGGTTCTTTAACGTGCACTTACATCGCGCAATACACGGGCCTCTAGAACTTCGCCTTCATCGAAATTTGACCGCCGCGGCAGGGATCTAACTCGCGTATTTCGGGTCAAGAGCCGAGCGTCATAACCACTGAGCCACCACGGCGGCTAAAGAATACACACGACTGCGTGGCCTCCACGCTTCGTGAAACTCTACAACCGACTGACGGCGAAAGCAGCACCACGCGCATGCCCGGAAAAAGCAACCAAGCGTACTAACGGCGCTTGCTTCTTCTCCTCAAGTCTTTTCTCGCCAGCTCTCGTGGCAGCGCTTCGCGAAACTCAGAGGCCACGCGATCGCGTGTTTCCTTAATTCAGCAGTTCAGCACATGAAGAAACAAATGGGAAGGGCTGTTACCAATTCACCAGTCCGCTCATCCGGTGAGGCCTCGTGACTTTCGGGTTCAGGTGGTTCAGGTTCGCTTTCTTCGGATGAGACGTCGTCAACTTCGTCCGATGAGTTGACTTCGTCCGATGAGAAATCATCGGGAAAAGCGCCTTCAAAAGATTCACAAGGCCGTGAGCGGCTGTGCGCAGTCCCCTCAGCACAGGCACCAGAGCTGGAATCTGTAACGCCGGCTGTGTTCCGTTCTTCATTGTTTGCATAAGAGCTGCTTTCATCACCTGATTCATCCGAGTCGCTATCAGCTCGAGAAGCTGATGGCGCGCCAAGTAACTCCCGCTGCTTGGACCTGCACTTTGAACGATGCAGAACCTCGGCCGGCGAGTCTCATAAGTATTTACTGTACTGCCTTTTCGGAGGCATGGTGGCAGCAGGCACAGTACCAGGTTAACTGGAGATTATATGGGGCAGGAAGCTATATATATCTTCCGTGTTATGGTCACTCGTGGTTTCCAAGAAGCTTTCAAAGGATCGTCGGTCGCTTCTACCTGCAACAAAGGAAGTGCTCGCATGGGCGCTTGTATGTTGTTGTCATCGGGCATTTTCAATTTACCACGCTCGGGCAGCCCGCTGCCTGCCAGCAAGTTCGCCCCTGACAGGAAAGCGCATCATGGTCACATGGGCTGGCGGCCACCGGAACCAGCCGGCCGGCAATCACGGCGGCATCCTAGCGCAGGTCACGGAGGGCAGATGCTCTCCGTAGCGTCGTGTTCTTCACCGTCCCGTTGCTACGCGCTCGTACGGCACAAATAGGATGTTTGAGATCGAAAACAACGACCTGAAGTTATTGAGGGCTGCCGCAGACTGCAGAACAAACAGACAGCTGATCGTGCTCTCTCTCTCTCTCTCTCTCTCTCTCTCTCTATATATATATATATATATATATATATATATATATATATATATATATATATATATATATATATATATATATATATATATATATATATATATATATATAGACGATCGGCCCTGCATGGTGATTGACTCTGCGCTGTGGTCGTTGCAATTTCCACGTTCGTGAACTCCTGTGAAATGTAATCAGAAAAAAAATCAGAAAAGAATCGGGATACGGTCCATTCAACTGTAGTCTGTCGGCCGCCGGCTTTTGCTGCCGGGAAGGAATGCACGCAAAACCTCGATAAAAGCGATCAGCTGGTTGAACGCTCATCTAGAACAAGCGGGAGTACTGTACAAATTTAGCTGCGCATCGTATCTGCAATGCTACAGCTTTACCGCAGAGGATTGGCATTTGAATAAAAGGCGCTATATACAATACGGCCTTGCGTGTCGGCGCCTCACGTACCGCGAGCGCATGTATGAAGACACACGCTAGGAAATTCTTTTATCTCTTTAATGAGCCAAACGTAAGGGGATGCATGCATGCGTGCGGTTCTTCTCAGATATTTTAAGCATTTGTGACGGTAAGCCCAGGCATCAAGCTATACGACAGTTGGCGACGACAGAATTAATCTGCACTCGCCTAGATCTGCTGCCGTAAGTGACAACGGTGGGGCTACATATATGCGGGCGGAGATACATCGAGCAGAGTGCTTGTGAAGGCTTTTAATAAGGGACACGTTTCAATAAATCAATTGCTGCTCAAATCATATATCCGCCTTTCCATTACACAGGACGCAATGAATACCATACGCTCTTGTATCGCGCTCAGCTAACTCCTAGCCAAACACGTTCAGCACAAGCATATATGCGAGCGTCTGAGCGCGTACTCTGAGCTGGAATCTGCGTCCACTCTTGCGAAAGGCCTCGAACACCATCGCAATATCAGCCGGGTGCACGAAATTAACAGATAGAATATTTTGTGAATCACGACTATATGCGATCGTAATATGAAGCGAAAATTTGCGCTTGAGAGGTGGTGAGACAATAAAACTGCGATCACACACACGTACGCAACACAAGCAGATAAACAGTGAGAAGTATCGCAAAAGGCGCCATTGCAGACGACACAGACGATATGCATCGTGGTCCAATCGAAACAAGCGCCTGCATCGAGCAAAACATCGCATGAAGAACCGCGGTTCTTCTAGTTTATATAAAAATTGCCGCTCGCGGTTCCCGCTACCATACGACCTCTCCGTCGTCTGCTACTAGCCCGAGCGCTGCCAGCACAAAATCGTCCTGGCGAGTCTGGATGCCCGCTGACTGCCCGAAACCGCCAAGCCACAGTAAAACGAACGCATTCTGGGTAGCCACTGCAAGTGCGCGGAACAGCTCGAGAAAATCAAGCGGCAAGCTCCGCGTTCTGGCAGGCCGCAGGCAGCCCGCGGGCTGCCAGAGGCGGATAGTCGAAGAGGCGGCAGCCCGCGGGCTGCCAGAGGCGGATAGTCGAAGAGGCGCCGTATGGTATTAATGACGGCGCTACTCGCATTCGCGTATGCAATTTTCGAACGCGGTTTGAAGTCCATGCGCTAGGATAAATGATTCCTCTCCTCTCACTGCGTACCAGTGCATTTTTCCTGTCTTATTATTTTGAAACCTATTAATGAAGCCTGCTTGAAGTAAAGTAATGGCAAATGCAATCTTGCTCAACAGGTTGACTGTAGTGCCACGCCAACCGTAGGTGCCCTTCACTAGCGGCAAAAGGCATGAGTGCAGCCAAATACCGTACCTGTATTCCCAACCATCCAAGCCAAGCCGCCAGGCTATATGTGCAGTCCAGTCGGTTCAGCAGGTGCTACGGTAAGGCCTCTATCCTCGTGTTTCTGCTCAGTCCGTGACAATGAGCCTCATTTTGATAAAATGGGTGGAGGAGTCTAAGTGGGACGTTTATCCTGTAAAATCCCTCGCGGACCCTGCCATCGACATCCGGCTTTTAACAGAAGAAAGCTCCATAAAAAAATGAAAGGCTCATTGTTAGTGTTTTCTGGAAGGAGGGCGAGCAGCCGGCGAAAGCTGAATTGCTTTACCTAGGTGAGTATACTTACTAGTATTTCTTTTGTGTGTTTAGTCAATTTTACGCCTTTTCAGGTAGTGGAGTTCATTTGCATTGTTTCTGTAAGGTAAACAAGCCTCGCTGGAAAAAACGGGCTAAGCTTGCCGCGGAAGCGCCAGAATGCGTGGAGAGGCGAAGAGAGGACAGCCAACCGTCAGCCGGGATGGCCATATGCAATGAGCGTATCAGTGATGCTGTTACGTGTGTTCTTTGCACTGTCGTTCATTTCAAAGCGATTTAAATTCAAGCGGGGTCATTTGAATATTGGTGCGTGCGCGGTGGCGCACGCAATATCAAGGATAAGTGTGGGCATTTCACCACAGATGCTGTTATTGTAACATGCTTTTAATGCGGGGAAATTTACTGTATCAGGTTTACTAATAACTTTGTTCCTGTGCCTCTTGACGAGCAAGGAAACAAAATGTGTTCCACGTGCATTCGCAACCTGCACGCAGTTGCATATGTAAACCCTTTACTGCCTAGGCCATCGCTTCTTTTCTCTGTGTGGATTTAAATAGTGTAACATACAAATTTTGCCGCAAAAGACAAAAAGGCGGGAAACCAAATCCTTTAGAGGACATCGAGACCTGGGCTGTTTGTACACGCCTGAGAAAAAGTAGAGACCACAAGAACGGTCACACAACTGCATGCAAGGGCTATAAAGTAACGGACTGCTCAGGACTTTGTCAAGGTCTGTTACCAATTATTGGATTGGCACAGATGGTAGTTGGCTGCATGTTCTTAGCACCCCAAACCTAGCTGATGCGTAGGTGCCCCTGCGCTTGCTGCTACGACGATGAGTTGCTAATCATTAGTAACAGCATGATCTACAATACTGCATTTTGCTGTTGATGGCAGGGAGTTTTGTGTGCGGGGGTGTGCATTGATCAAATTAACATCAGACCAACTATGCTATGTCCACTGCAAAACAAAGGCCTCTCCTACTTCGCTTAAACTGACCCTGTCGGGTTCCAGGCATAGTTAACAATGTCTCCTCATCATGCTGTCTGGGTATAGCTGTGTAAACCAGTGCAGTCATGATATTTATGAGCATGAGCACTGAAGTGCGTGCCGAGCAGCCTCGAACTCTAGTTGTGGTGATGCACGGAGATTGCTTTAAAAAACAGTAGAAAGGGAGGTGCGTTTCTTTGTTTGCCAAAAGCAGGCAAAGCAGCAGAACCCTTTTTGTCACATTGTGAAAAGTAGCCACCGCGCATTGCCACAAGCAGGGTTTGTAGCTATCTGCCATAGGTTTCTGTGTTCACTACCATAAATTCATTGACTGCACTGCTGTCAGCATGCTTAACACAAATGCTTGACAGCATGGCTTGGACTGAGGGCAGTGCCATTGAGCGTTGGCCACGGTTGCCGAGATAATATCTCAGTACCTTTACGGCAGCTGACGACAACCGGAGTTCAGCTCAATTTGACTGGTCGACTTGTGTTTCTCCTGTGTCTGACCGGCGGGGGAGAGAGCGCCCACTTAACAGGCCCGTTTTTCCACTTTTCGGTCGTGGCTGCAGTCTCATGTGCACCCGGAAAATGTTGCGGTTTGCTTAGCTCAGCAAAGCAACATGGTGTGTGATGGCTTGCATGCCTTTCGAGTTTGGCCTCAAAGTGTGCATAGAAGGGTTCTTCGCAGACCAGCTTCTTGCATAGTCTATGCTGCTCTGGAGATCTAGTGTCAGGGCATAGGAACTGCGCGTGTCCTGACCTATAAAGTGGAGTTTTGGGCCAGTTGGTGATTCATGATTTCCGGGTTGCCTTAGCATGAGACAAACGAGGACAAGAGAGGGACACAGGACGAGCGCTCGTCCTGTGTCCCTCTCAACACAGACTGCTGTACAGGGCAACACTCGTCAAAGTAGTCTCGTCTGGAGTCTCCAAATCTGCAGTGTCGTTTCCGCGATGTTCTAGGTTCTCCGCAGTTTCCTTTTCGCACTCAGCGTGGTTCGTTATTATTTGGCTGCCATTCTTTCCATTCAGCAGGTAGAAAGTGCAAAATATGATGGACCTCAACCCTAGCGTTACCACTTGTATAAGTATCATATTATTGAACAAAAACCTGCAAAGCTGTAAAGGCTCTACTACGGTACCTGTTTCTTCTTTCTTCTTTTAGTCCCTCCTTTATCGCTTCCCATATGGCAGGGTTCAGGTGTCCTGTTCAGGTGTCTGCCGATAATAATAATAATAATAATAATAATAATAATAATAATAATAATAATAATAATAATATAATAATATAACATAATAACAATAATAATAATAATAATAATAATAATAATAATAATAATAATAACAATAATAATAATAATTATTATTATTATTATTATTGGTTTTTTGGGAAAGGAAATGACGCAGTATCTGTCTCATATATCGTTGGACACCTGAACCGCGCCGTAAGGGAAGGGATAAGGGAGGGAGTGAAAGAGGAAAGGAAGAAGGTGCCGTAGTGGAGGGCTCCGGCATAATTTCGATCTCCTGGGGATTTTTAACGTGCACTGACAATGCACAGCACACGGGCGCCTTAGCGTTTTTCCTCCGGCGCCCGTGTGCTCTGCGATGTCAGTGCACGTTAAAGATCCCCAGGTGGTCGAAATTATTCCGGAGCCCTCCACTACGACACCTTCTTCCTTTTCTCTTTCACTCCCTCTCTTATCCCTTCCCTTACGGTGCGGTTCAGGTGTCCAACGATATATGAGACAGATACTGCGCCATTTCCTTTCCCGAGAAAACTAATTATTATTATTATTATCGGCAGACACCTGAACAGGACACCTGAACCCTACCATAAGGGAAGGGATATGGGGATTCGGTTTTTCTACCTCAATAATGAAATGCACTCTTAGATACTCATAATTTTCAGTGCTGAATGTTTCATTATGTTACAAATGTGTAGCTCTTGCTATTAGCGCATATCATGTGGCTATTAAAACAGCTGAAGTGAGTGCTGTTCAGTTTTAAGTGGCAATGCAGTAAACTACTGCAATCTTTACAAAACCAAACCTTTTTCTTAATACTGAAGACATCTGGCATGTATACTACAGCCAGCAGTGGTTGAAACTGCACAAGGATATGCTTAAATTTTTAAAATGTTTTACATTTCAATAATATAATCATGCCTTTTCTTCAGGAACATCCGTGCTATAGATCAGCTGCGCAGCAGCTCAAGGAGCAGCAGGATGAAATTGCCTGCCTGAAAAGTGAGAAGGAAAGTTTGAAGAGGCTGCTGGAAGCGGCCGAGAAAATAGCTGGTGAGAATTCTGGGATGGCTTCACATTCGCTGCACTTGAAATTTTACTTTTTGCAAGAAACCTGTTCTTGCAATAAACATTAAGATGAGTGCACTTTCACCTGATGGTACTTTCACTGGTTTTCTGCTTGGAGGCATTACGTCATACATGTCTGAATACTTAGCCTGTGTGCAGTCTGCTGATTCTTGATCGCCACTGCACGGATACAACTGTTCTATGCCCGAAGCATACAATTGTGCTGTGTTCGTGCTCAGCGGGTGTAATGTTTCCTCTTCTACAGCACTGTTTATTCTTTGCCCTCAACTGTCAACACTTTCAGATCAAGATGATCTCTTTATATACACGCACCGTTGAGCATATTTAACATTGCCATATCTATTGCTTAACGCAGATATATGCCTGCTTGAGTTTTCAAACTTATGTTCGTGCTACCATTGTTTACTGATTTCAATTTTCTCTTGCTTCTTTTTCTGCTTCCCCATTGCCCCGACACTCCTTTCTCACAGTGCAGCGCAACAAAACGGTCTGTTCTGATTAACCTTCCATGTCTTTCCTTTTCCTTCTCCTTGCTGCTAAGCACAAGTCGTAACAATCTTTTTCTTGGTGTTCATTTCAGATATGAGTTTTTTAATCAGGCTGGTTAACAATGCAATATTCATTTTTAATGTAAGATGTCTGTGTTTTTTTTTAAGCAGAGCGACATCTCGGACATATCTTACAATTCGAGATTTTATTTATACGCAATATACTCTAGGCAATCTCAAGGACTCAAGGAAGGCCCATCATATGAACTGTGAGAAAATTTTTGCAAAAAGTTCCTCAGTTGATAGCTTGTTGATAGGCTTTGCACTTGGCGATGTTTCTTCATTTTTAGAAAAATGTGTTTGTCGGCCAGTTGTATAGATGACAGATAGTGTTTAATCTAACACCCAGTTTCTGGAAAATCTGAGAGAGCCTTGATACAGTACAATTCACTGAGATGGCTCATCATTTTCTACATGAACTAGGTTTAATTCCAGCTTTATTCTCCGTAGCTATAAACATTTGGTTCCACACATTGCCGAGCAATATTCGCTACTAATGATAAAAAACTTTCCTAGAATCCATGCGGCTGCTACAGTTTAGATGCAGGGCCCATTGCGCTTTTTGAAGGAGGAAATGAAACCTTGTGGCAGTATTTTTGTTCATGTAAATTTGAAATACAGGCCTGCGATAGGAACGCCTCTTCAATATGTGTGTATTTTGGAAAGGAAATTGTACGAAACCTGTTCTGCGAAAGAGGCATTGGCTACCCTTAACATGACCAGAAACCGGTGTTTTTGGTTTTAAGGGGGCCCTGATATCATTTTGATGGGCTTATTCTAGTGGACCAGATCTGTAGAGGTGGTCTTTGCGGGCATTCGAGTCATATTTGAATGCTCTGTATGGACCCTATTATTTGGAAATGATTAAAAAAATCTCTGCTCGCAGTACCTCGCAACCTATTACGGAGAGACACCTCACCGCCTCTGCCCACTGATGCCATTGGTGTGGGGGACGCACGATGAGGTGTCTCCTTAATCGATTGCGAGCTACTGCGAGGAGAGATTTAAAATTTATTTCAAAGTATAGGGTTCATGCAGAGCATTCAAATATGAATTGAATACTTACAAGACCACCTCTGCAGATATGTTGCACTAGAATAAGCTCATCCAATTCATTTCAGGGCCCTTTTAACCAATTCCATACTTTTTATAATGGTAGATGTTTATGGGTGTGTTTTGTTTACAACTGGAAAATAGACTACTTACTTGCGGGTCGCTACCTCAGCTTCGAGTGGTGTGTTCACAGTTTTCCTGTTTTAATAGAATGCTAACAATTTTTTTCCCTGTCCGTTGCAGTGCCGGCCAAAAACGTGAAACGGCTGGAGAGAATGCTGGAGTCTAAAAAGGATCCAGATCAGGCTGTTGTGCCATGCGCAAAGGCTTGTGAGCTAAAATATGATCATTGCACATACTCTTGAGTATACAAGTGAAGTACTCTTCAGCGTTTGAAATTTTCTCGGGCATTCGATAGAGAAGTTTTCACGGCTTCTTGAATTCTTGCGGGAGCACATTAGGGGCATGTCCTAAAATGTATACCTGCATGTCCGCAGACCGTCGCCCCATCGGACAGTGAGAGGGAGGAACGCCAGAAAGAGGGCACTGCGCGTATTCGGAAGCACATGCATGTTTCTCGCTTAGCCAGCCACGTGCAATCATCCTTGTTACTTCCTCAAGGCATGGAGACGAAATGCTAAATCAGACACGCATTGATGCCTTAGTATACCAACTGAGCCGTCTACAACCATAAATTCCTCAAATCTTTGCCGCAAGGTGCTGAGCACGAACAGGTTATGAAACACGTATTGAAGAAATGACCAAATTCAATTATGACTGGCAACAGGTTGTTAAACAAGTATTGAAGATATGACCAAATTCAATTATGACTGGCTGTGCAGTGAACGGTTGCAGTGTGATCAGTCCTACAAAATTGGCAATTGAAAAGGTTATTGTAGAAACATGCATGTATATAGATGCTCAGGAAACCCCAAAAAGCCCTCCAGTGTACCTCGGCGTACCATAGATCCAATTTGAGGACCCTTGACATAGGAGGCCATATTGTGAAATATGCTCAGGTAACTTGAAAGAGCCCATGCTTTCCTTGCAGGCACTTCATCTACTCGCTAGGCTATTACAGCACTACAATTCGCATTGAACCCATTAATGCAGGATCTCTTTGGAAAGAAATTTTTGCAGTCGCAGTACAGTTATATAATTTCCTCGCATTAAACAACTGCTGACATCTCAGCGGCACAGAGGATAATGCGCAATCTAACATTTTCATTAAGACAGCTAAATTCGCTTACTTGCCTTTATCTTTGATTGATGTGCTGTTTGCAAGTTGACATTGGGAGTAGTGTGCTTGTCGACCACACCATCCTTCAGATGTTGGAGCGGCAGTGCCAAAGTAGCCTTGGGAAATTCGCCAGGGCGCTCCTTCAGAATGATTTACAGAGGAGGAGCTAAGGGGGAAAGTCCCTGTATGGGATGAAGAATAATGTGCAAAAGGGCCTTCCTGTGAAGGAGGCCCTAGACCTTGTTCGGCTGCCTGCCGTGATAGGTTAGTGTTCCACCTCTTCTCTGCTTGCTTGCTTGCTTAACAATTAAGGGAAAAAAATATAGCAAATCATTGAAGAAGGAAAAGTGTAGGCCATGTAGTTAAGTTTGAGTTTTAATTTATCAGGAAGACCCGGCTGCTTGCAATACTTCAGAGCAGTCCCTTCCAACACTCCACTGCCTCGCTTCTCAGGAATTTGGTGCACTTCTTTCATGGGCTGTACTGTCATGGCTTCAGCCTAGAGGGCTAATTTTTCTAGCACCAGATTAACATAATATTCCACACCACGACAGCACTTGCAAGTGTGCGTGCGGTTGCGCCCTTGGCGACAGCACTGTGCTTTCGTGCCATATTATGGCGCCCCCTTCTTCTACGTCTACATAAACACCTTTCCACAGATGAGGACTACAAGGTCCACAAATTCCACAGACCACAAACTGCCTTGTGCTCACATTTCACATGGTTGTTTATTATATTATTTCTACCAGAAATGTGTGCTGGCAGATATCTTAGCCCGCATGGTATTCTTAAAACACCAAACCTGGAATGTACTGTCATGTGCGAAAGTTGAGAGAACACATGAGTGGGGATGTTTGCGTGGCTGGCAGAAGTGTGTGGGCAAATAGGCTGACATTTCATCAGTCACCCAATGCATACCTTAAAAACAGACGCTGCACCATGAGAAAGCGCTGGCACGCACCGCATTTGCTCGCGTATAACCTGCACCGAAATTTGAAAAAAAAACGCGTTTAATAAGTGAGGGTGCGGGTTACCTGCTAATTTTTTTCTTTTGGAGGTGGTCAGCTTCACAGAAATTCGCGATGGCGGACTTCCACTTGTAGTCTGCCATCCTCATTGTCGTCAACGTTTCTAAAATCGATGAGAGGCCAACGAAATGCGTGCAAAATCCACATTCATAGTCTGTTTATTCTTCCCCCGCCATTGGCCACGTTTTCATCAGCCAGTGTTGTTGAGCCTAGTGTTGGGCGCTCTTTCGTATGCTGCACCCCAGTTTGCACTGTTTCACTGCTTTGTTTTGGCGTCATGAGTGCGACTCGGTGGCAGTGTTTCGCAGCGAAAGAGAAGCTAAGCGGCAAATTTCTCTTGCTGCCGACGATTTGTGCCAAGGTTGTGCTTTCACTGTCTACGCTAGATAGCAAGGTCACGGCGTTTAGCTGAATACTTCCAGCGCTTCTTTGACGGACCCGGCGGGGCCATGTTATCCACAACCCGAGTGTGCACCAAAATGCTCGTCAAACACACTCAAAGACAAGGCAATTTCATTCAACGCAGTGGAACTGCCAGACTCAATCACAAAACGGCTTACGGATGTAACTTCGTGAAGACGGCGCGCCACTCGGTCGACACAGTCGGAGAAATCCAAGTGACGAAACGGCGAATGACTAACGTATGAGACCCGCCGTGGTGGCTCAGTGGTTAGGTAGCTTGACTACTGATCCGGAGTCCCCGGGTTCGAACCCGACCGCAGCGGCCGCATTTCGATGAAGGCGAAATGCACAGGCGCCCCTGTGCTGTGCGATGTCAGTACACGTTAAAGATCCCCAGGTGGTCGAAATTATTCCGGAGCCCTCCACTATTGCACCTATTTCTTCTCTTAGTTCCTCCTTTAACCCTTCTCCTAATGCACGGTTCAGGAGTCCACCGAGATGTCAGACAGATATTGCGCCATTTCCTTCCCCCAACAACCAGTTTTCAATTTTCAACGTATGAGACAAGCGATAACTGCCGCCGACAATTTTGGCGACAAATGCAAGATGACGGCGATGACTATCTGACTGCCACCTCGAAGCGTCAGAGATCACAGGGACCTCTACTGGCAAAAATGAGGTACCAAAAGTATGTCAAGCCAATCCAACTGCAGAGTAAATGCACCTCAATCAAAGATGGCGCCTTTTGCGCCGGCAAAAAGCCGATAATATGGCCGATTTTGGCCTGCAGGCGACAGAATTATTCTGAAAAATCAAACCTTTGGACTTTTAAAAGTCCAAAATATCCGTCGCGAATATGTATGCGCTTCTATGGGGTAACTGACAGTGCCTCATCGAAGTCCGAATTACTCGTCGGCTACTGCACTTTATTGCTTGCTAAGGAGGCAAAAGATAAACTGTGCGTTCATGAAATTTAGCGTTGTGTAAGCTCGGTCCTCATGACTCATTTCTGGTGCAAATAGCTGAAGCAAGCATGGGCACATTCAGTTGGCTGAGGTATGCGAGATCTGCCTTACCACAATGAAGGTTACCATAGGCCAAACAGGCTACTGTATGAATAGTAGGACTCTTGAGCAGACTGTTTTGTTTAAAGCAGGGTATAAAACATCTGTGCTGACATGCTTTCTTTATGGAGTGCCATGAAAATCAGCTGTAAAATTGAATGTTCTATACACAAGCTGTAATTAATGCACAAGTAGCATGGCAGTGGTTCTTTAGGAGGGTAATTTTACCTGCTTGTGCAGTTTATTTGCCTTTGCTGCTTTTGTGTACTTAGCATTTATCTTAGTATAACCCAGCCTGCACAACATTGAAGTTCATTTTTTTGCAGTTACTGTTTCTCAGTGGTTGTGGATGTCGAATTTTCCATTACTTTTCCTGACCAAATAATATTGCTGAAACTGTTCAAGACAGACCGTAGTAAAGTGCACATTCTGTGTATTACCCGATGCTTTAGTGCACTCTCTTCTGTTTCATGTACAAGGAGAAAGTAAGCACAGTATGGTAATGTTCACCGAGTTGAGGCAGCTAGTTGTGGCAATAGTTTCAGTTGATATCATGCAAGCAGAGACAGGCATATTGACTCATTCTTGACGGCACATCTAATTTCATGAATGCCTCAGTGCAGTGGCTCAGTGGTTATGACTCGGCAGCCATATTTCAGTGCACAGAACGCCATGTGGTTCAAATCTGGAGCCTTCCACTGCGGCGCCCCTTATAGCCTTGTGTTGTTTTGGGGTGGTAAACCTTATATACCATACAAGTACATGAGGTGATCAAGGGCAGTGCACACAAATAATCTTGACTTTGTGTTTCAGTTGATATGTAGCACACCGTAATTGTGATTTGTTTTATATCTTTGCAGGTTACACATGCAAGCATTTCCAATCAGAGAATGTTGCGTATTTAATGAACAGCCTGGTAGCCCTACTTGCACGGGAACTAAAATAATAAACTGAAATGAGTTCAACTACTATTTCCTGCCTTCTGTTAAAAAAATAAAATATCCAACTACATTTGAGGTTGGTCAGTAACAAAGCACAGAATATGCCCATATACTACAGCTGACAGAAGTACTCGTCTCTAAACTAAGCAGATATTTGAAATATCGCTTCTTGAAAGATTTGCGAATTGATTGAGTGTGATGCAGTAAAATGGTTGCTTTATCCAATATAGTTCAAACCAGCTGCGCACGAAAAAATTACTTATGCATGCCCACTTTGTCCGAGGTACACACTGGCTTCAGCACATAGAAAGTGCACTAGACTGTCTGGAGGTGAATATTTATATGACGCAGCTAAATTAACATGACGCACATACTATAACTTTAGGCTGTACAAAACTCGTGGAAATGGGGATGAACCAAGTAAACTTGTGCTTATCTGCCAGGTGGTAGTAAATTTAGAAGGAAAGAAGGACAAATTGATTTCAATGGTGCATAGTAGGAGATGAAGCATTGCATTGGGGAGGTGTACCTGCCTGCCATCAGCTCTGGCTGTAGGTCCTGGCTGCCGACAGCAGCTAGAAAGGCTCGAGGTGGTAGTGACCGCTGTACAGTATGCACTGTACAGCGGTCTGCGGCCTGGAAGTTTTGTGGACCAGGAATCATTTGCCGAGCTCATTTATTGTAGCACTACTTTCTCCCCTGAAGCTCATCAGCATTTCCTACTCTTCAATGATCGGGGACGATCGCTCATGGAACCAGGTAGTTTTAAGAAGACGACGAAGCTGGCAGTGGCGTGGGGCGTAGCGCTCATGCCTAACGGCCATTGAATTATATCTCTGCCGTTGCTCATCGCGCATCATTCTTTGGCTGGCCGCCACGTGCCAAGTTAGCTGCTGACTAACTTATGATTGTACACATTTTTGTTTATTGGTGGAAGTTCAACAGAAAATCAACATTTAGCTTTTCAACATTACTTCAACAGAAAATCAACAGCAGTTTGTGTTGTATTAATTAAACACATGCTCAACAGAAACTCATATGCCAATTTTCAACATGTGCTCAACATGCTGTCAACACTGCATCACCCAAAACTCTCCACCTTTACAACATAATTTCAACAGTGATTGTTGACACGGGTTGCTGGAATTTCAACACAAAGTCAACATGCATTTTTGTAAGGGAACGTATATATATATATATATATATATATATATAGAAAGATAAACGTATTTGGTTGCTAGAGGGAAAAATTCAAATTTGAAAACGCTTCATGCAGTCATAAATTTATTTTGAGTCGACGTTTCGGACAGAGCCTGTCCTTGGTCGACTCAAAATAAATCTATGGCTAAATGAAGCGTTTTCAACTTCGAATTTTGTATATATATATATATATATATATATATATATATATATATATATATATATATATGTATATATATATATATATTCCTTATTTCACGCGACACCCTTGATACGGTTGCAGATTTCACAAAGCAGTGTCGTGCATTTGAGGCGCTTAAAGCACGCCGGATAGCGCCTAAATTCGGCCGCCTCTCGAATGTCACAACCGTCGCCAGCATCGACGTCTCCGACCCCGAAGACATCGCTGCTATAGTCAGGAGGATCGTACGCGAGGATGATGTACATTTTGATGTACATTACCAAGAGCCATCGAGGTCCATGCCATCATGGGAACAGCCTACGCCATGGACTGCTGCCCCAAATGGCAACGGATCATGTTACACCATCGGCTCCGAGCGGACCCGGCAATCGACGTCGCACCCTTATTTCCAGCAGCGTCCGTCCCATCCTCGTGAAGTGCCTCGTGGTGCGCCCCGTCGCGTGTCTGTCGCCTCTCCTCAACCTCCAACGGATCCTGATTTGAGCTACCAGAGCCGCCAGCCGCCCATATGTTACGGTTGTGGATGCAGCGGACACATCTCCCGCTTTTGCCCGCGTCGACAACTTTCTCGACCCCCTGCACAACGCGCACCACACTTCAGGAATGACGCCTAGTGGGAGCGGCCACCCGCTAGCTTCTATCGGCCTCCTTCTCCCCCCCGAGGTGCACGCAATGACTCTCCGGTCTCCGATAGCAGTATCACTCCACCGCCGCAGCGGCAAGGTCGTTCACTATCCACACGTCGCCGCTGCGTTTCTCCACCGCTGGGAAACTAGGTGGTGCGACCGATGGAGGTAAGGTCGCCGGACGGTCAATTTCGAGAATACCTCTGCCTATCATCATGTTAAAGAACAAAGTGTCAGTGTGTGTTGACAATGTTGAGACGGATGCCTTGTTTGATACTGGTGCCGCTGTGTCAGTTATGAGTCTTTAATTTAAGAACCGCCTTGGACACAAAGTTATGTTTGTGTGGGACAGAACTGGTACGTTTTGTGGAGTTGGGGGTGAAACTCTAGTTCCGATTGGCCTGTGCTCGGCTTCAGTTGTACTAGGTGACGAGTGCTACAGAACAGAATTCGTTGTGCTGAGACGTACCACACATGACGTTATTTTGGGTGTTGACTTTTTGCGCGATAGTGGTGCAACGCTTGTCTTTGGTAGCGGTGAGATTTCTTTGAAGTCGAACACTATTCCGGCATTAGTGGATAACCTGTCCCGTTATCATGAAGGAAGTCTCTCCCTGACAGATGTGCTGCTGCCTCCGATGACGGCAACATTTGTGCCCGTGAAATCATCGGACCATTTCTTGGGAAGACACTCAATAGTCGTCGAGCCAGATGTTCAGAACGGGGCGAAGAAAAATGTGTTGGTGCCACGTGCTATCCTGGAGGCAGTGGGTGGTCATGCACACCTCTGGACTGTGAATGTGTCAGAAGAGCCTGCTCGTCTTCCTTCTGGTCTAGTACTCGCGAGATTTGAGAACCATGTGACCCCCACCATTGAAGCTATTTCTCATTGCAGCGGCGCCGCGCAAGCGAAGTCTGAGTATGGTGCTGCGCTTGAGCGCATGGTCAACAAATCGCTCCAGTCTAGTGAACGCCATACCCTGAAACACATTTTGACGGCTCATATCCAAGTATTCGACTTTGCCTCAAACGGATCTGGTAGCCACTTCCCTGCCTCTCGACTGCAGCATAGAATTGACACTGGAAGCGCACCCGCTATTCGCCAGAAACCTTATAGAGTATCTCCGGATGAGCGCAAGTTAATTCAAGAACAGGTGGACGACATGCTGCAGAGAGGAGTTATCCGCGAGTCATCTAGTACGTGGGCCGCACCTGTGATCCTAGTCCGGAAAAAAGACCATTCTTGGCGATTTTGCGTTGACTACCGTCGTTGAAATGCGTTGACCAAGAAAGACGTGTACCCGCTACCTCGCACTGACGACGCCGTCGATTGTCTGCATTCCGCGTCATATTTCTCTTCCGTTGATTTGCGATCTGGCTATTGGCAAATTCCCATGCATCTATCCGACCATGAGAAGACAGCTTCCGTTACCCCAGATGGCTTGTACGAATTTATTGTGATGCCGTTTGGTTTGTGCAACGCCCCCGCGACATTCGAGCGGTTTATGGACTCTAACCTTCGCGGCTTAAAATGGGAAATATGCATGTGTTATCTGGATGATGTCATCATTTTCGACAAGACCGTCCAGGGGCACAATGCCAGACTGCGTGTTCCCGAATGCATCGGCAAAGCAGGACACATTTTGAACTCTAAGAAATGCCATTTTGGGGGCCGGCAAGCTCTAGTTATTGGTTTCCTCATCGACAAGGATGGCATCAGGCCCGATCCGCAGAAGATCGCTGCAATCTTCGATTTCGAAACTCCACGCACCCTGAAAAGCCTTCGGAGCTTCCTGGGACTCTTCTTATTTTCGTCGTTTCATTGCTGGCTTTGCGCAAATTGCCCACCCCCTCACATCTGTTCTGCATAAGGATTCCCAGTTTGTGTGGACCCCTGAGTGCGAGTCCTCGTTCCATCTGCTCAAATCTTCTCTCACTTCAGCACCCCTCCTGCGGCACTTCGGCCCTTCTGCTGTGACGGAGGTTCACACTGACGCCAGCGGCGTCGGTCTTGGGGCAGTACTTGTCCAGCTGCATAGTGGGGCTGAGAGCGTTGTTGCCTACGCCAGCCGCACGTTAACAAAATGTGAGCGTAACTACACTGTCACCGAATTGGAGTGTCTCGCAGTTGTGTTCGCTGTGCACAAGTTCCGACTCTACTTATATTGACACCACTTCACTATTGTCACAGACCATCATACTCTATGCTGGCTCATCGGACTTCGCGATCCATCTGGTCGTCTGGCGCGCTGGGCACTGCGCTTGCAAGAATATTACTTTGCTGTCTCGTACAAAAGTGGCCTCCGTCACGCTGATGTAGACTGCTTGTCCCGCCACCCATTGCCCACTTCAGTCGCCGATGAAGACTGTTTCGACGGGTGTTTAGCCTCGCTCGCGCCGACCTTCCCCAGTGAGGCGACCTTTCGGCGTGAGCACAGTCGCGACCACTCACTGCAGCCCTTTATAGCAGCGGCAGAAGGAGGAGTAGATTCAACGCCCTTTACTGTCAAAGATGGCATTTTGTTCAAGAAGAACTACTCCGTTGATGGTGCTGCCCTGCTTTTGGTCGTTCCGAAAAGTCTCCGTCGGCAAGTTTTGCACGCTATGCACGACGACATCACATCTGGACATCTAGGTTTCTCTCGCACTCTGCACCTACTTCGCCAGCGCTTTTATTGGCCGCAAGTTTATAAGAGCACCAAGCAGTACGTTGCAAAATGTGAGGAATGCCAACGATTTAAGCCATGAACCATCCCGCCGGCCGGTCCTTTGCAGCCCGTCAAACCACCCACTTCCCCTTTTGAAAAAGTTGGAATTGACCTCCTAGGTCCTCTCCCAAAGTCTTTTGAGGGACGCCGCTTGGTGATTGTGTGTGTAGACTATCTCACAAGATACGTGGAAACCGCCGCTCTCGTTATCGCAAAGGCTGATTTTGTTTCGACGTTTCTCCTACACACTGTTATTCTTCGCCATGGCGCGCCCCGTGTTATAATAACTGATCGTGGAAAGCAATTTACTGCTGATGTCGTGGAAGAAATGCTCCGGCTTTGTGGATCGGACTACCGACAGTCCACACCCTACCACCCGCAGATCAACGGTCTTACCGAACGCACCAACCGCACCCTGACGACGATGTTGTCCATGTACGTCTCGTCTGATCATCGAAACTGGGACGCAGTGCTGCCATATGTGACGTACGCTTACAACACTGCCAATCATGAGGTCACCGGATATTCTCCCTTCTATTTGCTTTATGCCAGAACTCCCCGCGTTTTTCCCGACATGATCTTCCCGTTTTCCCCCAACGAAAACGAGTCGGGTGGCCAGATACTATGCCGTGCCGAAGAAGCCCGTCGTATAGCCCGTTTACGTACCCTGCCCTCGCAACGCCGTTCGAAAGAACATTACGACCTGCGTCATTGTGCCGTGACTTACTCTCCAGGAGACTTTGTCTGGCTGTGGACGCCAGTCCGCAAAAAAAGGGTTGTGTGAGAAGTTCCTGTACAAGTACGATGGCCCCTTCGTCGTGTTGGACTGACTGACTGACGTGAATTACTTCGTCGCCAAAGTGACGATGGATAAACGCCGTTCCCGCAAGACACAAGTTGTTCATGTGGCTCGCTTGAAGCGCTGCCACCGCCGATCTACCTAACTTTCTCGGGGACGAGAATCATCTGCACCCGGGGAAATTGTTACGCAGCGGAGTTCGAGGAAGAAGAGGAGAGAGGCGCGCACAGTCTGATCTGGGCTCTGGGCCGTCGGCGACCAGCTTTCATCCACCGAGCTTTCACCTGTATTAAAGCCATTTCATCCGCTACAATACACACACACACACACACACACACACACACACACACACACACACACACACACACACACACACACACACACACACACACACACACACACACACACACACACACACACACACACACACACACACACACACACACACACACACACAACATATATATATATATTTTCTTGCGTCGCGTCCGCTTCTCTATCCGCTCTCACATTTGAAGATGGCGGCTAAATTATATTATTAGAGCCATAAGAACGCATATCAGCAGGATGTGGCACCCTACAACGTCACCGCGCGTAGACGTTGGGCCGGCATGGCGCGTGATTACTCCATATATTGGCGTTCCGCTATATATGTACCGTCTGATCGGGTGCCGAGACTGGTGCTGATTGAGGTCATCATTAGCAATAAAATTGTGGCCCACACGCTTCGCACAGAGGGCTCATAGTCATGGTTAAAGAATTGGCACAATGCAGTGCACAAATTTGCTATCGGGTGGAAGCCAGGTCTATGCGAATTATTCCTACCGATGACCTTTGATCCTGGAAACCGTAATGGGGGGTCACCTTCGGAGGGCCGTGGCAGGCGAACGAGTGGTCGCAGAGGGATGCGAGTGGTAGCAAACGACTTGCCCTTCCGTGATGTACACGTCGGTATCTATATTTGCCGAAAGCATGGGTGAAAACAACTTAGCTAACGCTCTTCATTTCATATCGCATTCGCGAATCGTTTTCTTGAATTTTTTTGTAGCAATACCTACATTACAGTAGCATTTCGAGCCTTCAGTGTAGTTGGTCACGTGGTGCGGAGCAGAGGCAAGTGGCGCGGCGCCGTGACTGATAACGTGGTTCGTCACGTGGTTAGTCATGTGACCAAGTTCCACTCGGCCAGCTGAAGCTATCGAGTCACGCAAGGTTTAACTAGAGCTAAACCACTGCCAATTTTGTAGCGATAGCTACATTACGGTAGCATTTCGAGACTTCAGCGTGGCGGCGCCCCCACCCTGTGGCTGCGCTGCCACGCTGTCACGTGGTTGGTCACGCGGTGCGGAGCAGCTGCCGGCGGTGCGGCGCCGTGGCTGATCACGAGGTTCGTCACGTGGTTTGTCACGTGACTAAGGTACACTCAGCCAGCTGTAGCTATCGCGTCGCTCGCGGTTTAACGAGAGCTAAACCACCGCGAGTTTTTGCTGATAGTACATTCGCACATGCCGTGGTGACTCATTTTTTAACGTCTGCCACGTCTTCGGGTTCAGTTGTGTCGACTTGATTCTTGACGTAACCCTAAATAAACTTAGTATAGTTAGGTCGGGGCTGGCTGCCCTGTTAGGGAGAACATGGATCCTTGTGCCCTATCTAGAGACGGGGTAAGCTGATGTCGAGCTAGCCCCTTCAACGCGACGAGAAGTGCGCAGGCGTCCCGTTGTGCTGAAACCACGTGCCGTGCACTTGACTTAACAAGTTGTCAGACATGAAATCCCTGCCAGCACCACCTAGAATGCTTGCCGTCTATGAGTTTGCTGTTAGGTTTTTTTCTATGAAGTACGCCCGCACTGCTGAGATCTGAGTAAATGCCACACCAGACATTCACTGACGATCTGACTTTGGGGTTGAGTTCTCGGAGCCAGTGCGGGTTCAGATCACACCTGCAATGCGAAATTGTGAATACTAACTTCCCTATTACGGAAAAGTGGGGCTCGTTCGTCCACAGAAATTTACTAAACAAGCCATAGTCTTCACCACTTTTGATCAACGCCCAGCTGCTGAATTCATTTCGTAGCATAATTCAGGGAACCTGAATGTTAATTCATTGCGTAACCTGTACTGCTCACCCCTTCTTTATATTCTCCAGTCATTTGATATATTATTTACCTGTTTTTTGTGTTAAAATATTTTTAGTGTATTATATATTGTCGCCAGGTGTCCCGGGCGGCGCCTTGTGGACAAAGAAGAAGTGAGTCGCGCGAGCTCTTGGCAGCTGGACACTGCTTCATTTCTTGCGGCCTGTGCCTAGCCTCTTGATTCTACAGCCCATTTGTGACATTTTGTGCAAGGCTGTTAATGTCCCCCCCCCCCCCAAAAAAAAGAAAATAACCGCATTGCTCGAGAAAAACATCAAATGCATTATGTGGCTTCCTAGACCAATGTGGTCTACAAAATGACCTAATCATGCGGGAATGGCTGCATCAGTCCAACGGGCAGTTCCATCAATCAATGTTCGGCTAATGGAGCACAGGCTGGCTGTCGAGGCACCATCAGGTTCTGTGCACTTAGCGGCACAACGCAAAAGTTGTGAGGATAAATGTGCTCCCATATGTATAATCAGACACGGGTCATTTTTTTTTCAGTTCAGATCAGAACTAACGTGAAATACTCGAAGCCTGCCTCATTTACATGGAACGACCATCGTGCGTAAACAACCCATCCTTATCATTGTCATTGAAAGAATTACTGTTATGAACCGGAAGGTGCCGTTGCACATGAGCTTAAGGTGTGATGTTTTGTACATGTCTGCCTATATATTATTGAATGTGTCGGTCTGGAATAAAGACAGTTGGTTCACGCATTCGTGGAGTCTCCCTCTCTTCTGTGCTTCCCTTCAGTGCTACTTACCATGTGCCTCGAGTCCTTGGGCGGATTCCTCTTCGAATCTTGTGAGAATATAATAATTCTGTTTTTTTTTTATTCTTACGAAATCGGTCCAGTAGCTGTGACGTCCTATTTCAGTAGAAGTAATGTGATGCGTATAAGAAAACGCGAGAGAATCACTGTCCTTTAACTTTTTGTCTTTCTTGCCGACTGAGGTGGTCGCCAATTGAAAGTTCTGAGACGGCATTCCGACTCATAGCGATGCAAAACTCTGCATTCTTTTCTGTTGTACTCAATATTATTCAGTCAACCAAATCACAAATGCTAGTGCCAGACGACCAGGTGATTTCATTACTCTGCCTATCTAACTTCCAGAGTTCTATTATGCCTTGTTTCCCCAACATCGCGTGGTGATAGGGCAAGGAATGATTTACATTGGTCAAGTGTAAAAAAATGGTAATGCTTTTTTCATCGTTCCTTCAAAGCCACGCATACGGCTATTTTGTTTGCAGAAATGCTTTTCTCAATGCAAATGCACTTTTTTCTTCAAGCATTGCGCACACAACCTCGGAATACACAGGAAGCTTAACATCGGAGAAGTATCTTCGCCGTAGAACAGGTTAACCTTACGGAAAGGTATTCTTTAGATTTCTAGTTTTCTCCTATGGCTTTTTGTTTTTTCTCAATTAGTAGCTGAGATAATGAATTCTGTTGAAATTTTGTTCACATAAGGTTTAATACACGACAAAAGGGTCTAGTGAGTTGAAGAGAAATGCTTTATTTAAGTAAAACGATCCTTATTGTGAGAATTCAAAAAATTCAAAGAAGTACGCAATAAAGATTGATCAATTTTCTGAGGACACGCTTCATAACATGATCCAAAGTAAATGCATTTCCTAAAGGCTAAAATTTATAAATCGTACTCAAAGAGTAATTAACCTGTCTTAGGGCACTATACAATAATCACGCATTATCCATCTTCCTTTTCTTTTGGGCTGACGCCAGCGTGACGGTAGCGTAATATGAAAGCAGCAAGCGCCCAGTCTCATAAATGATAACGAAAACAGTCCCCAAGGCATGACCGCCTTCGTCATTCGCCGCATAGCACAGAAACCGGCAAAGCCGAGTCGCCAAAGAGCCAATCGTCTGAATCCTTCCTACGGATGTTTGAAATCCGCTGCTACATAAACGAAAACCACGGACCAAGGATAAAAGACCAAATGGATCCAAAACGGAAAATGTATTTTGCCCTTTTAAAATACATATATAAAACAAATAAAATATTATTTTGTTTAATTTGTCTTAGTGTACTCTTCAAGCAAGGTATTATAAAATCACGTAGAATGATGGCCTAATGATGGCTTGTTTATGGATTATGGGGTTTAACGTCCAAAGCGGCTCAGGCTATGAGAGACGCCGTAATCTAGGGCACCGGAAATTTTGACCTCTTGGGGTACTTTAACGTGCACTGACATCGCACAGTGCACGGGCCTCTAGAATTTCGCCTCCATTGAAATTTGACCGCCGCGGCCGGGATCGAATCAGCGTCTTTCGGGTCAGATAATGGTATCTTGTGTCATTGAAGTAGGGCAAAAAAAAACTTTATATACAGATCACTATGAAGGCACACACATGAATTTTGGCAGCAACAGTTTTCGTTAAGAACTAGGAAGTAGAAAGGAACTGCTTGTCACCAAGAATTTTTCACCTTTATATTTTTAATGGAGGACGCTGCCAATGAAACGGCGAGTTTGGTGAAACTTTTCTGCTTATGAATTATATTTTTGTAAACACCGGGTCTTTGTGACTCTGGCGACGAAAAATTGTGAGTAAATATGCAGTACAGATTTAAGAATTGGCGGTGGTTTAGCTCTGCATAAACCTGAAATGACGCGATAGCTATAGCTAGCCGAGTGGAACTTGCTCATTTCAATTGCAAAGTCATTCTTTCGCCGCTCCGTTTCGCAGGGCGTTCCTTCTTCATGTTCGTCCCACTTGACACGGCTGTGGACGCTCGGCTTCGCCGGCGCGCCGCGTCGCCCGCAGCAGGAGCTGCTCCGCTCCACGTGGCTGGTCACGTTACCAACCTCGTGACGAACCACGTGATCAGCCACAGCGCCGCGCCTCCGGCAGCTGCTGCGCACCACGTGACCAATCACGTCACGGCCAAGAGGTCAGTGGCCCCGTGGCTGCGCAGGCGGTGGAGGCGCCGCCACGCTGAAGGCTCGAAATGCTACCGTAAGGTAGTATCGCTAAACAAAGACGTATTGATGGGTGATGGTTGCAAACTGCGAGCGAGTCGCTTCTCTTGTGCTCCCGGCCTATCACGAATTCCGCGGTTTGAAACGGCGGAGAACTTCGTAATTGTACAATATAAGGGGGATGAGATCACATGAGTGCTTCGGCTAGTTTCAATGCCCAATTTCTAGGCCCAAAAACGTACGCATACTTGACGATAAACAAGAAAAAGAAATTCAAGATTCAATTCCCCAAATTTCGCTTTTCCTGCGAGTTGGATTACTTGTTTTTCAGCACATTGCAAACACTGATTCTCATTTTTGCACATTATTCCTATGATAATGATGAGCGCAACAAACCTGTAGACCTTTTGTGCAGGCTTGTGATATTTTTAAAGTTATTTTTGTAAGAAACATTTTTATATAAATATGCATGTTTGAGATGAAACTTTATTCTAAGAGTGCCTGGCATCTAAAAAGAACCAATAGCTTTGTTGAACAGAAAAGGGCTTTGCGCATCTGCTGACAGAAATAAACTATTCCGATTTCTTTCTAACTTTAATATACTGTTGATTTTAATTACTCAACATGTATACCACTTATTGGAAAATAATATGCTCACAAATTAGCAGGACAGGATAGATACCTTTGCCAAATTTGAATACATAACATGAGTTTGTAAATTAAATATGTTTAATTGCCGCGTCTCCTCTTAATAGGCAAGGCGAGGAAACTCTAACATGAGGTTGGCAGGATAAATTGATCATCCTGAAGCGTATTTTCCTGCTTCAAAACAATGAAACAAGATCAGACATTTGCACACGAGTCACCAATCAGCTCAGAAGTCAAAAGTCAGTTGATGGTTCATTATAACTCAAGCTACAACTTACTACAATTCAAGTTTCAAGCTTATTCAGTAACGCACACACTAATAATGAATACAATAAAATCGGTACAGATGGAGGTACCATAATACACGACAGTCGGTGGGATCTCTGAAACAGCCAATGGGCATTGTCACAGTGCTAGAGTATAAGTCAACTTTGCAGACCAATATGGGTGAGGCTCTGAGGGTTACGCCATCACTTATAGGAGTCAAGAGTTGAGCTGACGTCTGCTCTTCCTTGAACTTTGGAGCTGTGGTGTCCGGATGAACAGGAACGCAAGCTGGGGGGCCTTGCGTTCCCACATCGCATTCGTTGAAATGATGAGTCGACATGTAGCGTAGTGTACAGATGATAGGGATTTATGCTACTCGCCTATGTAGGTTGCTATGCGCTTACACAGCTCTAACAGGAAAACTAAAGAAAAGAGAATGAGCCGGCGGTGAGAAAAGAACAGTTTGAAAGTAGTTAATCGTCTCCTACAGCAGCAACTGCTATATTACGAAAGGTACTTGGATAAATACTTAGAGCAAATAAACTAATTTTCTTCTGGCTTCGGCCAGGTGGCTGAATACTGTGCTCCCTGGACTCCCTTTTCTTTTACCGCGTTCCGTATTACATACGAAATTAGATAATATTCGCGATATTGCATTTACCTTTACGTTAAGAACTACAATGGTGTCGCATTGGACGTTCGCATTTCGGAGGCGCTCCACTGGAGACAGGGAAAGCTTGTAGGAGGCAATTTATCTACGGGATAAAAAAAAAAAGTTCCCGATGCGTTCCGGATTCAGTCATTGCTTTAGATTTGCTAGCCGAGCTAGACAGCCAAATGATTCTTATCAGTTTTGACTTGCATAAAAGGCCATAGTGAGTGAGCTGGGAGGTGTATAACTAGATGCGTTCTGCGTTACTTGTCTTTTGCATGCGCATGAGTTCTTTGCCTCTGTCGTCGTTATATCTGATATGTAATCAATTTTTGTTATGATGAAGTAGCGTGCGCGATCTTAAACCACCGAATAAATGGGTTCAACTGCGGCGTCAAGCAGCTAAATAACTTCAGGAAACGAAAATCGGAATGAAGCCATCTGTTCAGCTGGCCATATCCCCTAGAACGTGGTGAACACCGGAACTTGAACGAAGCCCGACACGACAGATGCAGACATAATGGCCAGTGCTAACCTCCAGTGCGAAGAAAGAAGCCTAGCGGCGGATATTCAGAGGAATGCAAGAGATCAAGGCGGCTCAAGGGTCGAGGGGACGAGGCAACAACAGAAGGAGATGGCCCCAAGCGGAAATTGACAGTTCGGGCGGCTGCTACGATTGGTGAAGTCAACACGATACATTACCGGCTTTACTTCGATTGTTCATTACGACAAAATTACTCAGTGACTCACTGGGCATTTTCTATTAAAACTGTAAACTTTTTCTGGGTGCTCCTATAGCAAAATAGTACAGCACGAGAGGGTCGAAATGAAAATTACACCGTGTTCAATCCTTATGCAGCTTGGAGCGATTACTCTAAGCACACTTCAGTTCCACCCGTCCCGTTTTGAGTTATTTTTGATGTTGTAATTATCATAGAATACAATACAATGCTATTCAATATTTTTATTCCAAACAACAAACACAATGTACATGTTCGAGATGAAGAGAGAAAAAGCCGTGCAAAACTGGCTTGACGATTGTCGCCATCACCCATGGTGTGTCCGGCAGCGCGGTGCTCAGCAATGTAACGAAGTAATAGGGATCCTAATAATAGCAAGAACAGAACATTGATTCCGGAAATGCGAGGTTAGTTTAATATTTTCCACGATCAAAAAACAGTTGTGACATGGACTTATTTTTTCCATTTGTGAAAGATTGTCAATACAGAAAACACAAAACAACTTCAAACAGATGTTAACAACACGAAAATGCGCAAGACGCTACAGAAGCAACTCGAGTAATCTCTTTGAAGATATGGCTGAAGTGTTATCTGTGGTGAGACAAAACTGTTTCAAAGCAGAGGGTAATGCATGCCTTAGGGCTTGAAAGCAATAATTCTTGCGTGGTCATGGTATGTACCAAAATTCTTGATGAAGTATTAGGTGAGGTGCTGGCTTTTCTCTGAGGTGAGACATACAGGTAAGTAAAGTAACGTTCTGATGAAAATGGATCTTATAAACTGTTAATAATTGATATCCCTATAACCTACGAAGATTTAGAATACAGTATCGAGAAAATAGCTGTGCCATCAAATTGTCGTCCTTGTAAATTTAGTGCAGCGCCTGCCTGGACTGGGTGCGATCTCGGGTACAAGCTCTGCACCAAGCATATTTTTATGAAACTTCAAATTATCAATGAAAGTCGAATATTTCTTTTCCCAGAGAATTGCTAAAACTAATGTGATCGCAATGAGTAATCGCACTTCACATGCAACATGCTCTATATTAGTGCTCTACTTGAGATAAATCGAAAATGAATTAAACAATAAATGCGCTATCGCAAAGACCACCAAATGTAAACAAACATTTCGGGCAGCGAACTTGTGATCGGAGAAAATATGAATCTTCTAAGGTTCTCGCTCTGCGCATTTAAGCCGGAGTTTTGTGGACCATGGAAAGCGCCTGATAACGTTTAGAGTAAAAAATGAACGAAACGGCGCAGGACTGCAAATTAAATCGTGAAATAGGTGTTTAATAAGTGAAATTAACGATGTTCATTAGCGTTACGCTGAAAAGGGTGGCAGAGTTGACAACATATTTACGACCGTCAATAGATGCACTACTAGGCGTTATTACTTTAAAACACCAAAAACGAGATTTTTGCACCTTATTTCAACTACAATATATGGACGGACAAGATATACTGAAAGAGCTTAATGAAGCTGAAGTTTATTTTGCAACAAAGTGTTGCGAGGAAGGCCAGGGAAAAGCTGTATAAACGGCTTGAGGGACCCTGACCTCCCTTTTACATAGCAGCAACAGTGGCGGAAGCACGAGAACGAAAAACAGATAATTGAAAAAATGAGAACCTTATGAAAGCATATGCATCATATAATACATATATACTTGTAAATAAAAAAATAAATATCAGAATGCAGCTTGCAGAAAATAAAGACAGCAGGAGGGGGGAGGGGGAAGAGGGGTGCTCACGACAATAGCAACATAAACCTACATGAATCTTTGTCGCAATTCTTGTACGGTAACTTCGGACAAGTCAAGGTTGTCACGTCAGTGCAGCTCGTTCAGTAACTCAGGTAAAGTGTATTCCAACATCGGATGGTCATAATTGGTACGATATGTCTTAACTTTCCAAGGATTTATGCTGCGCATATCATACACTTCTTGGTTTTCTCTAAACCAGCCAGATTAATCAACGCATCATTGTTTTTCATTATTGCGAGTTTATATTTATGACACAGCCTGTAGTCATATATGCATTTTATTGGGATAATGTTGTGTTTCTGGAAAGATTTGCGGTGTGAAAAAAATATGGCACTTTACATGCAATGGAGCGATTCGTTTCTGTAAGACCGTAAGTTTATTAAGATTTTCTCCTCCTCCTTCTAGTCCCCTAATCCCTCTTCCCCAGTGCAGGGTAGCCAACCGGAACCCCTTTCTGGTTAACATCCCTGCCTTTCCCTCCTCCTCTTTATCTATCTATCTATCTATCTATCTATCTATCTATCTATCTATCTATCTATCTATCTATCTATCTATCTATCTATCTATCTATCTATCTATCTATCTATCTATCTATCTATCTATCTATCTATCTATCTATCTATCTATCTATCTATCTATCTATCTATCTATCTATCTATCTATCTATCTATCTATCTATCTATCTATCTATCTATCTATCTATCTATCTATCTATCTATCTATCTATCTATCTATCTATCTATCTATCTATCTATCTATCTATCTATCTATCTATCTATCTATCTATCTATCTATCTATCTATCTATCTATCTATCTATCTATCTATCTATCTATCTATCTATCTATCTATCTATCTATCTATCTATCTATCTATCTATCTATCTATCTATCTATCTATCTATCTATCTATCTATCTATCTATCTATCTATCTATCTATCTATCTATCTATCTATCTATCTATCTATCTATCTATCTATCTATCTATCTATCTATCTATCTATCTATCTATCTATCTATCTATCTATCTATCTATCTATCTATCTATCTATCTATCTATCTATCTATCTATCTATCTATCTATCTATCTATCTATCTATCTATCTATCTATCTATCTATCTATCTATCTATCTATCTATCTATCTATCTATCTATCTATCTATCTATCTATCTATCTATCTATCTATCTATCTATCTATCTATCTATCTATCTATCTATCTATCTATCTATCTATCTATCTATCTATCTATCTGTCTGTCTGTCTGTCTGTCTGTCTGTCTGTCTGTCTATCTATCTATCTATCTATCTATCTGTCTGTCTGTCTGTCTGTCTGTCTGTCTGTCTCTCTGTCTGTGTGTCTATCTATCTATCTATCTATCTATCTATCTATCTATCTATCTATCTATCTATCTATCTATCTATCTATCTATCTATCTATCTATCTATCTATCTATCTATCTATCTATCTATCTATCTATCTATCTATCTATCTATCTATCTATCTATCTATCTATCTATCTATCTATCTATCTATCTATCTATCTATCTATCTATCTATCTATCTATCTATCTATCTATCTATCTATCTATCTATCTATCTATCTATCTATCTATCTATCTATCTATCTATCTATCTATCTATCTATCTATCTATCTATCTATCTATCTATCTATCTGTCTGTCTGTCTGTCTGTCTGTCTGTCTGTCTGTCTGTCTGTCTGTCTGTCTGTCTGTCTGTCTGTCTGTCTGTCTGTCTGTCTGTCTGTCTATCTATCTATCTATCTATCTATCTATCTATCTATCTATCTATCTATCTATCTATCTATCTATCTATCTATCTATCTGCTGTGGTTGTTGCCCACACGAGGCATCTGTAGTTAACTACAGTAGAGAATAAATTGTTGTAAAGATACATGTTAGCCGATCTAGGAAAATTAAAGCAATGCCGGCGCATGATAACGAATGTTTTGGAGAGCTTGTTAACTATGTAGCTGATGTGGTCTGACCATGGCATATCGTCTGCAAAATAGGCGCCCAATGTTATTACAGACTGTAAGAAATCTACTCTGGTATTGTTTAATTCCACCGGAGGAAACGGGAAGTGCTTACGACGTGAGTAAGACATGACCGCGTTAGTTTTAATAACATTAATTTTTAAATGAGTTTTAAATGCCTAAGCATTCATTGCTCCCAAGGTTTTGTTTGCTCGGTTGCCGAGGTCAGCAGTTGAAGTACCAGAAAAAAAACAGACTAGTGTCGTCAGCATAAATTGTGTACTTGGCAGTTCTTTCGACGTAGGCAATGTCACTAACATAGAGAACAAAACAGAAGTGGCCCAAAATACTCCCTTGTGGAACGCCATAAACTACCGGTTTCAGCTGAGAACCTTCACCAGCTCTACTAACGAACTGAGACCTATGTCGCAAATATGAAGAAATTAACAAGTGGGCTGTGCCTCTAATGCCTTAATGAGCCAATTTTTCAAGCAAAAGAATGATTAACTAAATCAAATGCTTTTGAGAAATCTAAAAATTATCCGAGTACCAGATTTTATGACTCAAAGTTTTGCAGTATGAACTCTTTCTGAGCAAGAAGAGCTAATTCTCTCGATTTGTTTTTACAAAATCTAATGTGAGCAGTAGTAACAATGTTATATCTGTCAGTGAAAGACGATAGCCGTTTTAGAATAACTTTTTCCAAACCTTTATAAAAAAAACAGGCAAGATAGATATGGGGCCATAGTTTACCAATATATCTTTATTTCTTTTTTAAACGCTACTACAACTTTCTCTGTCTGCATAAGACGCAGGAAAATGCCAGATGGCAAACACAGACTAAAGATATCGGCAAGGCAAGGCGCATGAAAATTGATAACAAACTTTATGGGATGTATCTGCAAACCTGATGCGTCTGTAGCCTTACTGTTATTCAGCGATAAGAATTTTGTAACTACTTAATTTATTGTAACCGGTTCTAAAAATATTGCTTGACGGTTTTGGACAATCATATAGGACAAATCTACGTCACTCTCTGATTAGTCACGAAAAGAAATAAAGTAGTCGTTGAAAGCATTCGCTAACTAAGCCCCCTTTAACTCATTTCCATCCTGCATAATTTTGGCTGTTGGTTCCAGAGAGTTTTTTAACATCGACTTTAACACCTTCCAGACATTTTCAGATCGCTCCTCAGTTGAAATAAAGCGGTTAAAATTATATTGCTTTTTTTAGCAACGCGATGTTGTTTAGTGACAAAGTTCCTAAATTTCTTGAACTGTTTCAACGCTTCAGGACACCTGCTTCTCAAAAATAGCTTGCAAAGCTTACCTCGTTTCTTTACTAACTGCAGCATTTCTTTGTCGATCTATGATTTCCTACTTTTCTTTGTGTAAATTTCTTCAGATAGAAAGAAATATAGTAAATCTCTCAGATTTTCTAAAAAATTTTATATGCTTCATCAGGGTGGCTTTCTGCAAAAACCTCTTCCCAGCTAACGATAGGTAAGCACTGCTTAAAGTCACATAATATGCGATTATTTATAAGTCGAGAAGTTGATCGTTCTAGTTGTCGCTTAGAATTGAGACTCATATTGACAGGTATAAATATTGGCAAGCGATGGCTAATAGCTCGAGTGATAGTAACGGATTTTAGGCTTTCTGGATTAAAGTTTGTGATGAAGAAGTCTAAGAGCGTTTCAGATTCTGAGGTAATCAGTGTGGGTGACAGGATAACATTTTCACAGGAATGAACGGTAAGTAGGGTCTTGAATTCTATTGCGGTGTTAATATTGGCTAGCATATCAATATAAATGTCACCACCTAGAATTAACTGATATTGGTTCATGTGTCATACCTAACTGTAAGCACTTCATAACAAGGTGTTATACAACAATATGCAAGAAGAATTTCGGATTACAAATCATTGGAAGCTAACATAGAAACACCCATTCGTCTTCTAGCAGGACGGTGCGCATAGTAACATTTGTATGTTGTAATGACATAAAAATCCTCTACACAGACAACCCAAGTTTCCGAAAAGATAACAAAAATAAAGCGTGTCTGCACTTCAGAGAAAAAACAGTCAACTTCGTCATGCTTGTTTCTACCAGATCTCAGATTAAAATGAATGCAGGTGCAACATTGCGACTTATTATAATTAACGTTACTACTGAAGCCATACAAATCGACTGGATCAGTAAAAAAGGATGCCATTGAAAAAAATTTACATCGCTTTTCAACACAAATTACTTGTTTCACAGTTTGTCAAGATCTGCTTCACAATGAATGACGATCGCAGGATCACGTTCTTTCTTTCTAACAAACAATTTTCCATTCCACAATTTGGCAATACAGCATTAAAAAGAATAAGCAGTTTTTATGAGGCACGTTAATTATAACCGCATAAATTTTGATTGAAATACAAAACTACAAAAAGAAGGGACTGGAGATTGAAAAAAAAATAGAAGCAGTTAAGAGCAGTGCTTTTTTCGAATTATCTTGGCCATGCTTAAAGAAACTTAAGAATGATTGATATGGCTATAAATGACTGTAAAAATAAAATTTTGGTTAGCCGTTTTTCTTTGTAATTAGAGTTACGTTGATAATATACCGCCCCCCCCCCCCCCCCGCCCCAAAACATTTTTTACCGGGTAATGTTTTGGCGGTCGTGAATAAATCACAATAGCTGTCACAGCAATTCTGAGTGGAAATAACGTGATTTGTCGAAAAAACTGCGACCTAATCCGTGTTTAACTCTGCAATTCCAGTTCTTCTGGTGTTCTCTCCAGTGATAGCTTTGAGGTCGCGTTCCGACTCTTACAGACATAAAACTAATACGTTTTCAAAAGTATTTGTTATTATTATTCAGCCGAGAGTAACACGAAGTGCTACGAATGGAAGAAGCAAGCTTATGAGCAATAATCCTCTTCAGCCTCATCGGTTCTATGAAGCTTTCTTCCTCCAACACTCGCATTATGGCAGGGCGAGGAATTCTTTCTATTCAGAAAGAATAAATAACTCCCTACTTTCTACGTTGTTCACAGTGACACACACGCAGCTCTTTTATGTGCGAGAAAGCACTGCTAACGGAGAGGCATTTTTTCTTTCAAGAACTCTGCACTAAACCTCGGAAACAGAGGACGCCTAACATCGCAAACAAGCAGTTGTACTGAGAACTATTCATTAAATTCCTGATTTACTCCATTGGTTTGCCGTTTTTTTTTTCATCCTTTAGCCGGGATAGTAAACGTCAGGGATGAGTTATCGAAAACACAGGTTAAACCTATTATATCTTATAAAGGCTCATAACACGACATATGAGGCTGGTGAGCTCAGAAGGAATGCACTGCAAGAGGAAAACGAAACACACTGTGAGAAATCCACACATCCAGCATGTGATCAATCTTATGAACATAAGCCTCATACAATGTTCCTAAGAAAATGGTACGCAAGTGTTGGAAAATTTAGTTAAATGCACGGAAAAACAGGTGTCGGGGCCGTAATCTAGAAGGATTCATTATTCATTTTCATTTAATTTGGTGTTACGTTAGCGTGACCCAGCATCAGAAAAAGCAAGCAAGCAGAAATCACAACATAGATGGTCGCCACGTCGAAGAATGCCTTCCCTACTTGGTGGACGCACCAGCTGAGCATTGGCGGCGTTACGCAGCCAATGATGAGGTTACCGGTCGCCAAAGAACAACGGCCCGGTCGCTTACCACGGATACGTCAAAACTGTGGCTCGGTGATTGAAAACTAGTTGTGAACGCCCCAGTACCAGATGGACATGAAATGAAATATGTGTACTGGAGCTCATTTGAACGCGGCTCTAAAATTGAACAGCACCTATCCCGGTTGCGGTTGTAGTGAGTGACACAAACTTAGGGTTGGTATGAGTGTTGAAAGGTTGTTGTCCAGGTATTGCATCTAGAGCGTATGCTATAGCTTCGAATATAATATAAACGACCAGAATTGTTTAATATATCCCGTAAGAGCATTTACGACAACCTGCTCAGTTTTCAACGCCGTCAAATGAATCACTGCTGAAGTGTCAACTAAAGATTGCAGAGAGCTTGTTTCTACAGATCTAAGCTCCCCAGTCACTGTTTTAGAAAGTTAAATATGTTCGCAAACAACTTGGCAAACATCATTTTCTGTTGTCTGAACGCTTCGCAAAACTATTCGTGTTAAAGTAAGAATTTATTGTGTGCAGTAAGCTTCCAGCTCGTGGCCGATGTTCTTTTTTAGTCGTTTAAAAAGTGCGATCCAAAGTGTAGATATAGCGTTGCAACGTGTCTGAATTCCTTGGTGCTACATATACAGCTAATATTACCTCCAAATTTTGTTAATTGCTTTCTGCGCAACGTATAGGAGGTAACGTCAATACAATTTCGATATCAAGAGCTGTATATATTCTGTAGAATAAAAAACATCAATTTCATTCGCGTTGTGAGACCCCCATTTTGTTCCCGGAAAAAGTATGAATTTTTTTATTATTGATTAAGAGTCTTCTTTCTATTGAACGCCGTTCTTCACTACAAAAAACCTTGCAGATTACAGCGTCTCATCCGTCTTTATCGAAAGGTGCCTTGTATGAGATCTTAAATGTAATAGCCCTTTCAGAATTTTCTTGCCTGCCGTTCTCTTTCCTATGTTTGTTCAAAATTAAGTCGCCTTTGCAAGCAAATGTTTATACATGGATGTAGATTATATCCTACGCACTCTCTTAATATAATATAGTAGGAAGACCGAGAAACAACTATACGGCTAAACATATAGACAATTAAATAATTTCTCTTCCTGCTATGTACCCATCCTTAATTATCCTGGTGAATAAAAATATAACAACTCCTCGCTTTAAAAAAGGACTAAACCGAACCGTCCTGCTTTCTTCAAATTAGTAATACTTTTCCCTGGTTCCTAATGCTTCAATGATCTATTTAATATTTCTTGCTCCAGTTGATGTGTTGTTGTACTGTGCATTCCTTATGTCATTTTTTAATAATGCATTTCCTGTATTATCTTATTGTACTGTGTGTTCTTTCTTCCAAATTTTCTAATTATGTCTGCTGTTTATGAGTTATTGCGTAGAAATATAACTGCGTTCATCTGCATGAAATGTCTTCCTGCCGTCTGTCTGGTGCGTAAGCCCGAGGTGAAGGCTTTGTCAAGGAGACATAAGTTTCATTTTGATTCACCATGTGCATGTACTCCATAGTGTTGTATTTATGTCAGGAATGAAATGAACTGAATTTACCTGAAATAAAAATTACCGCTCTTTAGGTTTCAGAGGATTTCATCATTACTCATTGCGGGGAGAGCTGTAGGACACCAACCCTTCAAAACTGGCACCCAGTCTAAGCCTCTGAAACACGCTACAACAGCCACGTGTCACAGCTGTTTCACCTAAAATATCATACCGCCTGTGCTGTGCATCGGAGCTGACGAGGTAAGCTTAAGCCGCTAACTCGAACGTGTTTTATCATTTCATTAACAAGGTATACAGGAGAGTTATCGTCTTTCACTTACTGCAGGTTGTCGAGTTCTCAGAACACGTATCGTTTTCCTTGAGTGTATAACCTTCCTTCACAGCTCACTAGCCCATCATGTCGTACAGGAGAGCAAGCTGCCGGGTTTGTTGGTGATGCATTCTGATTAGTTAGGGGAAGTGAGCTGCCGTGAGCTCACGGCGCCGCTGATTCGGCCTTGGCTCTGGCTGCCGAAGTGATTCGAGATGACGGAAGCTCCGGCCCTGTCTGCATTTTATTCTGTTTATTGGTTGTCTCTAACATTTGTGTGTAGGGCGATCCCGCCACCGTCTGTTCCTGTGCTCCTTACACGCCGGCGCTCTGTTGCCTTGATGGGTAGCCATTATCCTCTCCCGCTCCGTGTTTTCCTTTTTTTGTTTCCCTCATCCGGGGTCGGCTCCCCGCGGCTGCGGGGCGGGCGGCGGGGGACAGCGCGTTTTTATTTTTTCTCTTTCTATCTGTATCTTTTCTAGTATTCTTTGCCTCCGTTTGTTTCTTTTGTTCGTGTGTCGTACATGTGTGCCAGTGCCAACTCCTTAAGAAGAGGAAGAAGACCCCTGTAACCTGTCTTGAGAAAGGACAGGCTCTGTCCGAAACGTCGACTCAAAATAAATCTATGGCTAAATGAAGCGTTTTCAACTTTGCATATATATATATATATATATATATATATATATATATATATATATATATATATATATATATATATATATATATATATATAGATTTAAGAGAAGTGCCCACTTCTCTTAAATCTTTATTCGGCAGAGCCAACGCAACCTACGTTCGTAACATACATATATATATATATATATATATATATAAGGTAAATGAAATGGAGGGCTCGTTCGACAAACATATGAAGGAGCCCAGCAGTCGCCGAAATTCATGGTAAAACAGCACGGAAAACAAGAGGACGGAACGCACACGACATCCTCGTGTTTTTCCGAGCTATTTTAGCATGGATAGTAGTAACCAACTTCCTCAGCTTTCCGTACTTCTAAATGTCACGGAAACCAAAGTGCATAGAGGAATATTTTTTTTTAATTTGTAGTGCTCATTATTTGGAGAATAATGCTTCGATAAATCTGTCGCGTAATGAAAACCACTTACAAAGCAGCAGAAAGAGCAACAATGCCGCCGGTGGGATCCGAACGCAGCATTTCCGAACATCGCGTCCGGTGCTCTACCAACTGAGCTACGGCGACATAGCTACGTTACCGTAGCTCAGTTGGTAGAGCACCAAACGCGATGGTCGGTGGTCGTGGGTTCGGATCCCACCGGCGGTGTGGTTGTTTTTCTGCATCTTTGTGTTTTTTTAAGCCACAGATTAACCGAAGCATTATTCTCCCAATAATGAGCACTACAAATAAAAAAAAATATTCCACTATGCACCTTGGTTTCGGTCACTGTTGGCTTCGTTGATATATATATATATATATAACCGAAAATTGAGAAACATAACAGGATTTAATTCACGACGTTTCGGCTGGAGGACCAGCCTTTTCCGAGTGTCAATTTCCAGTGTCAAAAAGCAAAAACCCTATTGGTATATATATATATATATATATATATATATATATATATATATATATATATATATATATATATATATATATATATATATATATATATAGACAAGGCAAATGAAATGAGGGGCTCCTTTGACAACCATAGAAAGGAAGCCAACAGTCACCGAAACATTCTCCTGTGCACCTTGGTTCGGTGACTGTTGACTTCCTTCGTATATGTATATATATACAGCCGCCTCTCTTCATCTCTAATATATATATATATATATAAGATGTATTAAAAGATACACGTAGTTGGTTGCTAGAGGTAAAATGCTAAGTTGAGAACGCGTCATTTAGGCAGAGATTTATTTTCAGTCGGTGTTTTGGACTGAGCCTGTCCTTTCGCGAGACTGAAGTCACAGCGATATTCCTCCTCTTGTTAAGGAGTTGTCATTGGCACATATGTCCGACACATGAACAAAACAGCAAGCAAACGGAGCCGCCGCGGTTGCTGAGTGGTTCGGCGCCCGGCTGGTGGCCCTAAAGACGCGGGTCCGATCCCGGCCGCAGCGGTCAAATTTCGATGGAGGCGAAATTCTAGAGGCGCGTGTACTGTGCGACGTCAGTGCACGTTAAACAACCCCAGGTGGTCGAAATTTCCGGAGACCTCCACTACGGCGTCTCTCATAGCCTGAGTCGCTTTGGGATGTTAAACTCCCATAAAACCATAAACAAGCAAACGGATGCTGGAAAGAAGAGGGCTGAAAAGAAAAAAAAATACTAGAAAAGGAACAAAGAGAGAACCAAAAAAAGACAAGTAAAACGCGCTGTTGCCCGTCGCCCGCCGAGGAGCCGCTGGGAGCCGGCAGAAAAAAAAAGAAGAAAAAATTGGTGGTGGTTGAGCTCTGGTTTAACATGGAGTGACGCGATGGGTGCAGCTGGCTCAGTGGAGCTTGGCCACGTGACCGACCACGTGATCATCCGCGGCGCCGCTCCACCGGCAGCTGCTCCGCACCACGTGACCATCGACGTGGCAGCGTGGTGGAGCAGCCACAGGGTTGCGCGCCGCCACGCTGAAGGTTCGAAATGCTACCGTAATGTAGCTATCGCTACAAAAAGGAAAACAAGGAGCCGGAGGGGAGAATATGCACCCCTCAAGGCAACAAAACAGCAATGGCGAGTAAAGTGCACAGAAACAGACGGTGATGGAGTCACAAAACAGATAGGAATTAGAGAGGCATGCACTCGCGTACCGCCGGCCAAATGGAGTAAAGAATAATACAGAACAAAATGCAGAGAGGGCAGGAGCCTTCCGTCATCTGGAGTCTCTCCGGCACGAAGAGCCAAGGCGGAATCAGCGGCGCAGTGAGCTTAAGAGGGCACACATGCTCTGTGCATGAAAACAGACACGCACCAAGGAAAAACAATAAAGGCGCCAACACATCCGAGTTTGAAAAAGTGATCTGTGGGGGTCAATGTGAATGGCAGGAGCGTTTAAACGAGGCTTCTTCAGTTGCACCGCGCTCGGCAAGGTGGTCGAACCGGGAAGAGAGGACTGGAGCGAGGATGAAGAGCTTAGCGTTAGCGGATGGGAGAAGCTTGAAAAAGGTGCCCCTGGCGAGATGCGACAGAGGTATGTCAAGGCGGCACTCGTAAGGTCAGCATTGTCCCTGAAAGGGGCGGATGGAGTACAATACACCTGGACTTTCATTAATGTCGTAAGGAATTGTTCCAAATTTGTAAATAAAGTACGACTCGCGTTGTTCTCTTTCCCGGGTGTTGTGGAACTCACCCTATAGGAATGTTAAGTTAATTGCCTCAAACTGGTGATTTTTCTCATTGATGTGTTTTGACAAGAGGAGGTTGGCGAGGTATAGGATATGCTCGCGGTGGTTATTAAAGCGAATTTGTAGAGGGTTAACGGTCTGCCTAATGTACTGCATACTACACGCACTGTATTCTAGGAGTATATTACGTTGCAGGAATCACAATCAAAGTTGCCATTAATTTTCCACTTGAAGCCTGTAGCTGTGCTTACTGCACAGATTGATGTTTGTTTGTGTTTGCTGACCCGGCTTCTTTTTCCACAGGGTCGGCACTGCAATCCCAGCTGGTTATTTTTGTTTTTAAGTGTAGTTGAATGATTCGAATGTTGTTTGGTAGTCTGTAGACTGCGTGAGGAGGCGGTGGGAAACTTTTGTCGAGGCGCTCGCTTTGTTTTTTGATGATTATGAGGATTTTGAGGATTTTGTTTAAGTTAGGCGGGTTACTGGTAGAGGTAAATACGAGATTTTCCCGGAGATCTGTTTCCTCGCTGTATCGACGTCCCTCCAGTATTTGCTCTCGGTTGAGTTCTGACGCCTTTTGAATGACATCGTCGAAAATTACGGGGGGTTATCGTTGCTTACTCAGGACTTCTCGCATGCATTTTGAACTTTTTATGATGTCATCATCTTGGGAACGCATTCTTTTAAACCTATGTGCCTGAGAGTATCGGATGCTTGTTTTAGAGTGACGAGGATGGCAGCTTTGGAAGTGCAAGTATTGTTGAAGGTCTGTCAATTTTCTGTATGTATATATATATATATATATATATATATATATATATATATATATATATATAGAGATCTCTTGGCGTCTGAAAACGTTGAGGGCGTTCTGCACACTGGATAGGCAGTGCGCCCTCCCTGGCAGGTGGCAGTTAAATTGATGGTAGATCGCGAGAGGTTGTTCACCCAATGAACGCTGAGGGCTATTTCTGCAGCGCCGCGTGTCTGCCCCAACGTTGTCAGCGCTAATGGTCGCGGTCAGGCGTTCTCTGTCCCCGGGAACCAGTTGTGCGCCTTCCTTTCCTCAAAGTCATCTGGCTCTAACGCTGGCAGCGCCAACAGCAATGAACACAATGAATGCCTAGAGTCTGTAGTATTCAGTGCCGTCTTTCTGCTACAGCGTTGTGAATGCCAACGCATGCAGCGCACATCTGTCACTGCCGCCACGTAGGTTGTAGCGCTAATGAGGTGTCCACTGTCCCAGATACACGCTGCCGGGGCTGAGGGGAGACGCGCGCGTTCGCACGGGGAGTCAGACGTGCTGGTCGTCGGCTTCAGCGATTTTTCAGCCGGAGCAGCGGAAGTTTCCGCCTGACCCTAGCAAGATCATCCCCAACGTGCACCGAAAGCTGTCGGGAACATCTGGACACCAGTTTTTCCAAGGTGGGCCCGGTTAAACCCCCTTTTCGGGCAACACATGGCCCGATCGGGCCGGTGGCGCGGCTAGGCCTAACGGCCGAACCGGTACCCGGCACATCGGGGCCTCTGGCCACTGACGCCAGTATGGCTGCTACGCAAATCTCCTGCCGAGGCTACGACCCCGAGAACATGCACTGGACAACGGTTAACCCAGCGGAAATAATAATAATAATAATTGGTTTTTTTGGGGAAAGGAAATGGCGCAGTATCTGTCTCATATATCTTTGGACACCTGAACCGCGCCGTAAGGGAAGGGATAAAGGAGGGAGTCAAAGAAGAAAGGAAGGAAGAGGTGCCGTAGTGGAGGGCTCCGGAATAATTTCGACCACCTGGGGATCTTTAACGTGCACTGACATCGCACAGCACACGGGCGCCTTAGCGTTTTTCCTCCATAAAAACGCTGCCGCCGCGGTCGGCGGCAGCGTTTTTATGGAGGAAAAACGCTAAGGCGCCCGTGTGCTGTGCGATGTCAGTGCACGAAGGCCCAGTTTCGGCAACGGTTACCCCAGCGGCAACCGGAGGCCCAGATTCGGCAAGATTTCGCAGCGCCGCGTTGAACGCCGCAGTGCTGCGCCGAGCGCAAGACCAAGCCTTAAAGCCGGCGTCCGTAGACGCGGCCGGCGTTCACGCCGGAAACCAGCAGTCACCCGCCCCGCGCGCGGCGGGCCGCAGTCGGCGACTGCTCACGAAGTGGAAACCGCCTGTTATTCCCAAGCCTGCTCCAGACGACTACGTCGTCGTCATCAAGCCCCGGACCCGCGTCTCGTTGTACGAGACTTTCCAGGAGACCGGCTACGGCCGGGCGTTCACGGCTCTCCTGGGCGCGCAACCCGCAACAGATCTTACCATAATACCGGTAAGAGAACAAAACCTCATTATTGTTCACACTGCGAAACCTGAGCTAGCCGACCGTATCATCGGCGAAATTGAACTTTATGGACCCGACGGGAAGGTCCCCCTTGTGGGGCACCTGCGCCAAGACGACGAGGACGTCTGCTACGGCGTCATTACCGTCCGTAACTCTGAAACTGCGGACTCGCTCCGTACTAGGCTCCAATGGCGCTTCGGCACCATCGTGGAAGTGCGAAAATTTGGGACATCCAACAAAGCGAGACTGACTTTCGCCGGAACAGAGAAGCCACGTTTCGTGCACTACGACTCGGAGCTTGTACAAGTTAGGCCTTACCAGCGAACCATTCCAGCCTGCCGACATTGCGGTGTGGTCGGCCACCGCGTGGACGCCTGCCCCGGTCAGAGGCTGGACCGGTGCGGCCTGTGCGGACAGCAGGCTCTACTCGTTGAGGGGGAGCGGGCCCCTCACCAGTGCAACCCAAAGTGTTCAGTGTGCGGCGCGGCCCATGCTACGGGGGGCCCAGCGTGTACTGCTAAATATCGCGCTATCCAGCCCACGCAGGCCGAGCGCGGGCGTAAATCGAAGCGAAACCGACGCAAGCGTGGCAAGCGTCGCCCGGACAAGCTGAAGGCCACGGCTGCCGACCAAGCCATGGACCAGCCTGTGAATTCCTCTACTGGGAGCCAAGGGAAACCTCCAGCTGCGCCACCGCCGCCTCAAGCCGGTGCAGCGAAGCCCCTCGGACCTCCCCAAAACGGCGGCTCCAAGACGTGGGCAAACGTTGTCAAGCAACACTCCCAGGTGAGCGGCGCCGGCGGGGCAGCTTCTCCCTTCGCTCCCCCTTATCAATCCCAACAACGGCCAATCTCTGCCGAACAAAAAGAAATATCTGCTCTCCGCGAGCAGGTTGCAAATTTTCAAAAGCGCCTCGCAATAGCGGAGGCCCGCCAAAATTCCCCCAACCACACCTCTGCCTCACCCGCAGCAGAGGCAATGGAAAGCGACGCAACCCCTTCAGGACAGGCTGCGCATGCCCTCACGGCACTCGAGGCGAGAGTGAGTGCGCTCGAAACTCAAGTTAACCACAGAATATCCGCATTGGAAACGCAAATCAATGCCACACTTACGGCGGCACTCAATAAAATTAGCCACCTTGCGGCATCTATCCCGAACCTGATAACCGCTCAGTTCGCTCAACTCACCCGCGCTCCCAAGCGCGCTGGCCCGCTCAAAACCTCCGCAGGCCGGCAGCTCAAAGCGTCTAGGCATCGAATCGCCGGAGAAGAAGAAGAGGTCCCCTGTGCCATCCTCAGTATAGAGAACGCTCCTCTCTTTGGAGCCACTGGCTCTCAAGCCTCCTCTCTCCAAACTCACAACTCTACCCTTGACCATGGCGGGCGCCCCTAGAAATAGGAAGCATCCGCGAAGCAATTCGATCCCTATTCAAATTGTACAGTGGAACTGTCGCGGATTCAAGGCACGCACAAAGCGAGCCGATCTACGCCTTTTCCTTACAACGTTCCCAGAATTACCTGCTGTGGTGGCCCTTCAGGAGCCAGGAAATGGCGCCACCCTTGCCAGTTACACGGTGTACCAGCAGGATGAGCATAGCTGCCTCTGCGTACATAAAAATTACACGGCCTCCGAGGTTGACCTGGATCTTAGCGCTACTTTCTCCTATGTAATGGTGACGATCCTTCCGCTACGCAAACAGGACCCCCCATTGCACATACTCAACATTTACTGTCCCCCAAAGCTACCAAATGTTACATTCGCAGAAATCTTCAGCCGGGCTTTGAAGGTCGCGAATCGGGATCCCCTCATAATCGTTGGGGACTTTAATGCTCCCAGCACCTTATGGGGGTACACACGTGAAGAGAAACGCGGACGCAAGTTGGCGGAGCTTGTTTCCACACTGGGCCTTACTCTTCACACGGATCCCGCGCAACCCACTCGTATAGGTAACTCCGTTACACGCGATACGTGTCCGGACCTCACCTTTACGAAAAATATTCGCTATGCAGATTGGAGGAACACCGAGGAATCCCTCGGTAGTGACCACTGCATAATTACCACTACAATCCATACCAAGCCACTCACAAGACCACAGGCCAATGCAAAACTACCCGACTGGACCAAATTTAGGAACAGTTACACCAATCCTCAATCGATAATGGACCAAGGATACTCAACGTGGTCCCAACACCTAGTATCCCACTTGAAATCAGTCGAGCAAAATGTTCAACTCTCAGAGGCGAGCCCGGCGGTGGATAACCACCTCCTCCACCTCTGGGAGGCACGACACAGCCTAGTCCGCCGCTGGCGTCGTCAAAAACACAATCGGAAACTCAAAATTCGAATTGCGGATATCACCCAACAGGCGGCACAATACGCGGCCCAACTCGCCGACTCCAATTGGGTGCACCGATGCAACACTGCAGCTCGGCAAATGTCGAGTCGGAGTACGTGGCGCCTCTTCCGCGCTCTTATTGATCCGGCACAAACCCGTACTGAGACACAAAAACAGCTTCAAAGGGCTATACATAACTTCACTGGAGACACGGCCAAACTGGCCGATGCGCTCCGCGACCAATATTTGAGTATACACCAGGACCCCGTGGTCAGGCGTACTCGTATGCAGGTTCGGAGAACGCGGATTTGGATCAACCGTTCCAGCTCCATGACCTAAAAGCGGCCCTGGCTAAAATGAAGCGAGGTACAGCACCAGGCCGGGACAAGGTGACGATAAAGCTTATTGCCAACCTCCCAGATCCCGCCTACGAAACTCTCCTCGATTACTTCAACACTATCTGGATTGGAGGCACACCACTCCCCATAGATTGGAAAACGGCACTAGTAACTTTCATTCCCAAGCCAGGTAAAGCCATTAACACCGACAACCTCCGGCCCATCTCCCTCACTTCGTGTGTGGGGAAGCTGATGGAGACTATGGTCCGCGACAGATTGTCGGCTTTCCTGGAACAACAAAACATTTTCGCAGACACCATGTATGGTTTCCGCCCACACCGGTCCGCACAAGATGTCCTGTTGCAACTTCACAAGGAGATTCTCGACCCCGTCGAGCACCCCAGCAATGATAAAGTAGTCGTCGCACTTGACCTGCGGGGGGCTTTCGACAATGTGACCCACGAGATCATCCTATCCCACTTGTCGCAAACACATTGTGGGCGCTATACTTTCAATTATATCAAACAATTCCTTACAGATCGCCAATCCTATATCCGGCTACAAGACACAGAATATGGCCCATATCAACTTGGTACACGAGGGACCCCACAGGGAGCTGTCCTCTCGCCATTACTATTTAATCTGGCTATGATGAAGCTCCCTACCCAGCTGGCGGAGGTCGCCGGTGTGCAGCACGCTCTGTATGCGGACGACATCACCCTCTGGGCAACACAACAATCGGTTGGAGACATCGAGACCAACCTGCAACAAGCGGCAGCTATAGTGGACGAATACGCTCGTCGCTGTGGTCTTGAATGCTCCCCGAGCAAATCTGAATTTGTGCACATACGCCCCAACTCAAAGTGCACAACCAAAATTGCCCTTTCCCTCCTTAGCGGACCGATACCTGAACACGCGGAGATCCGGGTACTGGGGCTTTTCATTCATCATAGGCGCAAGATAGACACTACCCTAAACAAGTTACGTAAGGTGGGGGACCAGGTGGGTCGGATGCTCCGCCGGGTGTCCAATAAAAGGGGGGGACTACGATGCAAAGATGCCCTGCGGCTGGCCAATGCATTCGTGACCAGCCGGATTTTATATTCGGCTCCCTACCTCCACCTACGCAAATGCGATGAGAATGCCTTAGAGGTAGTTCTCCGCAAGATTTATAAGAGAGCGCTCGACCTCCCCATAACGACGTCCAACAAGTGTCTCCTTGGTCTGGGGATGACCAACACCTTTGGGGAGTTACGAGAAGCTCATCTTAACAACCAATACTTGCGCCTAAGCAAAACACCTGCGGGGAGCCGCCTTCTAACCCGCTCACACATTTCCTACGCAACACATACAGAAGAACGGGTCCGCATCCCTGAAGCCTGGCGCTTTGCACTCCAGGTGCGACCCCTTCCGAAGAACATGACTGCAGACACCCATGATGGTCGCCGTCTCGCGCGGGCGGAGGCTATTTCTCAACAATATGGCCACAAGCCAGGTGTCTTCTATGTGGATGCGGCCGGCCCACACCATGGGGGTTGGTACACGGCGGCCGTCATCCACCAAAACACTACAGTTCAGGGCCTTAATTTCCGTGCCCCAAACATTACATTTGCGGAAGAGATCGCCATTGCACTGGCCGCCGCAGATCCAGAGTCCCGAGTCATTATTACGGACTCCAGGGGCGCCTGCCGCAATATTGAGCAAGGGTACATTCCAGACCGTGCTTTCAAAATTCTCCACGCATGCGATTACACAGGGTTTCCGACCCATCGTACCATCGTGTGGGCTCCGGCTCATGCGGGTCTTGAGGGGAACGAGGCAGCCGACGCTGCCGCCCGCGCGCTTACTCACCGGGCGTCGCCTCATCCGCAGCCTGATCCGGAATTCAATTTCAATCCAGCCATCACCTTTAAAGAGATCACCTCTCTTTATCAAACTTTTCATGGTCTCTATCCCCCTCCCTGTAAAGGCCTCACCAGGGTGGAGGAGCGCTGGCTTCTCCGCCTCTATACCAATACTGTACTGTGCCCGGCAGTACTTAAGCACTTCAATTCTTCTTTCTCGGGCGCGTGCCCACACTGTGAGGAGGAGTTTTCGGACACCTACCACATGGTGTGGGCATGCCCTTCCAATCCTGCCTATCCACCCCACCTCCACCCCACTCGAGAGGCCTGGGAAGCTGCCCTGCGCGGCTGCTCCGAACTCCATGCCCAACAGGCATTGGTAGCTAGAGCCCGAGCCGCTGCGGAAGCTACAGGGATCCCGGACTAGGGCTCCCTCCTAGTGTTTGTAAGGGACGGGCCCTTCCGGCTCGCCCCATCGACCTCTCACTGTAAATAGAAATAAAAGTTTTCCTCCTCCTCCTCCACTGTCCCAGGGGGCTAGTCTTGCGCCTTTCCTATGGTTTCGAACAATAATAATAATAATTGGTTTTTGGGGAAAGGAAATGGCGCAGTATCTGTCTCATATATCTTTGGACACCTGAACCGCGCCGTAAGGGAAGGGATAAAGGAGGGAGTGAAAGAAGAAAGGAAGAATATGTGCCGTAGTGGAGGGCTCCGGAATAATTTCGACCACCTGGGGATCTTTAACGTGCACTGACATCGCACAGCACACGGGCGCCTTAGCGTTTTTCCTCCATAAAAACGCAACCGCCGCGGTCGGGTTCGAACCCGGGAACTCCGGATCAGTAGTCGAGCGCCCTAACCACTGAGCCACCGCGGCGGGGCGGTTTCGAACAAAATTGAAGATTGTTTTTGAAAATTGGGTTTTAGGGAAAGGAAATGACGCAGTATCTGTCTCACATATCGCGCGACACCTGAACCATGCCGTAAGGGAAGGGATAAAGGAGGGAGTGAAAGAAGAAAGACGCCCCGTAGTGGAGGGCTACGGAATAATTTCGACCACCTGCAGATTTTTAACGCGCACTGACATCGCACCGCACAAGTTCGCCTTAGCGTATCGCCTCCATCGAAACACGACCGCCGCGGTCCGGTTCAAACCCGGGCACTCCGGATCAGTAGCCGAGTGCCCTAACCACTGAGTCTCCGCGGCAGGTCAAGATTGTTTTTGAAAATCGGTTTTGAGGAAAGGAAATGGCGCAGTAACTGTGTTACATATGTCGGTGGACATCCGAACCGCGCCGAAAGGAAGGGAGAGAGAGAGCAAACCTTTATTAACGAAACGGAGGGGATGAGCCGGCGCTTAAACGTGGTTGGGCTCAAGGTCCTTTTCCTTCAAGGTCCTTCAAGGTCATTCTCCAGCCTACGCGACGATTGCTTTACCAAGCTAGGGAAGCTTTTCGCTTCAAAATTTATGTCTGGGAGGAGCAGCTGAATCGCAGAGTCGAAGTTTCAAACTCAACTGCGCACGCGCCCGGAAACTCATGTTCAGAGCGATAAGTGACAAAGAAAGAAGAATTTGAGACTTGACAGGCTAACAACAACAAGAACAACACACGCAGCACTGTAAATAAAATTAGCCTCCTGAAAGATATGTTATTGTCATACCAACCTCAAGCTTTAATGATAACAGAAACTTAGTGGCATGAAGGCGTGCATGACTCAGAAATCATTCCATGGTTCTACCTTTTAATTCGCCCAGACAAGAGGCTCACGAGATGGGGGTGTGGCAGTTGCCATTGAAAAAGCATCAAAATTAGAGTGTTTGGATGGCACCCAAAAATCCTGAAGGTATATGGTGTAAATTAACATTTATGGGAAACTGAACACACCTTGGCGGATTACCGTCCCTAAAACACGCTTCCTGAGTATCTAGAAGAGATGCATGAATATTTACTTGGGAATGCCAACTTTAGGTTTAAAATATTCTTAAATGGGGATTTCAATTCATCGGGAATAAACTGGTCGGTCCTGTCGGATGATGGGATAGAATAAAAAGGTGCAGACTCTTTGCTCTTCTCTACATATAGCTGTTAATTAATACTTTTAATGTCTTACTGCTTAACAGTATTAATTAACAGCTATATGTAGAGAAGAGCAAAGAGTCTGCACCTTTTTATTCTATCCCATCATCCGACAGGACCGACCAGTTTATTCCCGATGAATTGAAATCCCCATAGCTGTTAATTAATACTGTTAATGTCTTACCGCACCCGAATTTACGATTGTTTTTTCTCGATTCATGACCTCCCATTTTTCGAGACGGCCCTTACGCTGTGGAAAATGCAATGTCAGATCACAAACTGCGTTCTTCGTTTTCGCCATTTTCCATCAAGCAAAAAGGCGTACAAGCATCAAACATTTTATCAAGCATTATATGCATGCTGAAGATAATTCAATTTCAGAGAACACGGAAACTTTCTTCTCGCAGTTTGAAGCAATCACTGATGGTAACGGATTGTGGTTTCATTTCAAAGAAAAAGTTATTCCCTATGAAAGTCAGTATGTTCTGCTGAAACAAAAAATGCGTGTCAACTCGGGGTATCCTTGGATGACACGAGCTATCATTCAACTAAGAAGAAAAATAAACGAAGGTGCAAAACGCAGTCCAAGAAACGTAAATATGTGTTTAGTTTCTGCCCTGAATGACAAAATTCGCGCTGAAAAGTCTTGTTTCTTCTCATCCAGTTTTCCCGCTTTCATGTATGAAAATACCCGCAAATTTCGGCAGTACATATCCTGAGAACATCAACTGTATCACAAATCAATGTGGCGAAAGAAAAAGTTGTTGACCCCAACGTCAGAGCGGCATTCCTCTAGATTCGTGGTTTTTTTCAAACACAGGGGCGCGCTGTTCATCAGGGCCTGGTTGTTCGTGCTGGCATCCCCTGCAGTGGACTGGAAGGTTCCTTAGTAAATTACTAGATAGGTCTCTTTATGTTCCATTAGCCGTCAGTTGATAAATCGGCCTGTTTGGTCGATATACGCCTTCCCACGCATCAGAATCGCGAAATAGCAGAAGCAGCCAAGATTTTAAATCTCAAGGCGTTAGTAGGCCCTTCGTTTTACATTCACAGAAGGAGATTGCATAACTGCCTAGTTTTATTTGAAATTGCCTTCCTTCACGGGCCGCCGAGGTGGCTGACTGGTTATGGCGCTCGCATGCTGGCCCAAAAGGCGCGGGGCGGGTTCGATCCCGGCCGCGGTGGTTGAATTTCGATGGAGGAGGAATCGTACAGGCCAGTGTACTGTGTGATGTCAATGTACGTTAAAAAATCCCAGTTGGTCGAAATTTCCGGAGCCCTTCACTAAGGCATCCCTCATAGCCTGAGTCGCTCTGGGACGTTAAACCCCCATAAACAAAACAAAACCTTCATTCACCCACCGTTCATAGAAGCCGTTGCATGCCTCATCTTCCCCCTGTTATATTCAAATTTTATATTCTCCGTTGTCGCTTGCCATTTGCCTCGATGTTTTATTGTATAGTTATGTTCATTGTTGGGTGTCACTGCTTCCACGTTACGTTATTTGCCTTTACGGCTTTTTAAGGTTGTGGCTCTTTTTTACGCTATTAATGAATTCTTGCTTGCTGGGGCATTTTGACATTTTTTGGTCTTGAACGCACTTTGTCGCCCTCCCCGACTTTCGTATAGCCGTGTTTCTTTGTTGGCTTTCATGTACGGTAGTGAGGAAAACTGGAGAGACCACGGCGGCGGGCGCTGGAGCGGCTGCGGGGCCGCACCGCGGCGCTACTGTCTCGCGCCGCACGCTCGCTGCTAGAGTGCCCCCAGTGACGACAAAATTCACCCTCACTCCCACGCTGCTGCTTATCACACCTGATAAATTTCTAGTGCGGCGTTCGGCTACTCTGCAATTGATGGTCGCGACGAGTGGTTGTGCGCATCGTAGAGCGCCTAAAGTTTCTGAAGGGAAATTAGGGCGAACTGCTCTCCTCCTGCTCCGCTTTCGGCGCTCCTTGGCGATTACGCGTCGATGCTGTGCCTGCATCGGCATGCTGTTGGAAGGCACGCGCGGCTTCCACTGGACTCCCCAATCATTAGGCAGAGACGAATACATCGAGCCGTAAAATGCAAGACACTGTACATCATCACTTCGGACACCCCCTTCAAATAAGCATTAAAATGTTTGGCATGAAAGGCTCTTTATTGCCGTGAGAAATCATCTGAACGTAACGTTAAACTAACACTCAGTGATGTTGACATTATTACACCCGTAGCTCGGTGCGGCATCGAATCATAGTGATAACACAACGTCAGGGTGAGCACGAAGAGTCTGCCACTATTATGTGACGGCCGTGCGGAGATCCCGGGCCTCAATTTGCTTTTTGATCAGCCCCCACACATTTTCGATGGGGTTCAGATCTGCACCTACCGGTGTGCACTACAGTCTGCAGTGCCCTGCTGTTCCAGCAGTGTGCCCACGAGGCGAGCTGCGCGAAGAGGGCTACGATCCTGCTGGAATAGAAAGGAGCCGTTGCTGAAGGGGCACAAAGCAAGTAGGGGACAAACTCCTCATGATTTTATGAGAGTACGCAGAGGCTTTGAAGCGGCTCTAGATGGCGAACACCCTTTTATATATATATATATATATATATATATATATATATATATATATATATATATATATATATAAAAGGGTGTTCGCGTTTTTCCAAAGTCAAGTTGCAGTTCAGCGCTCGTTTGTCTTTGTTGTGTGTTCCTTCGTCCACGTCTTCTTGCGCTGGTAATACGCCATATTTAAATTTTGTTGCTCTATATACTTTTTGCTCGGGTTTTCACACGTGATATTGGTTCCATGCCATTTTTTGTAGCTTGCGTATTTACGCTAACTACTTGATACACTGCCTTCCATTGTTTGGGATTTTATCCCACTTGCTTTGGTCTAGGAGGTCCACCCGGAAGTCGTGTACTGTGGGACCACCTTCTGTACTGATTTTATTGTATTCACTATTACTGTGTGCTAATCATGGACTTGGTTGTTATCTTGGTATTTAGCATTGCCTTGATTTCAGCGCTTTTCAAAAAAACTTAACACAATAGCGTTAAAAAGGCACAAAACACTGCTTTCCTTCAGTCTTTAGTACCGTTTTAGTCTGAATCTGTCAAAGAACATGAAAAGTTAGTAGCGGCAGAAAAAAAAAATTTATATACAAATCGACGCCTAGCTAAGTGAATTTTCGCAGTTAGAATCTATAAATCTCTCTGGCTGTTTTTAAGCATACGAAAAAAGACCCGCGCTAACTTCAGGTTGATAAAAACGAAAATGAGCAATTGTCAACCTAATCCACAACCTTTCCTTAGAAACCGACGCACTGAAGTTAGTGATTAGAAAGTTAGTTGAATGATCAGTTATATAGAGATTAGAAGCATTTAAATAACTGCTTACCTATAACGTCCCCTGCTTGAATCTTATTAGGAAAAATATCAGTTTATTAGTGTTTAGCACAAGTTATTTCAAAAACCTTGCATATTAAAAAAATCCGTTGTCCAGCTGTCGACATTAACAAGGATGAATTGCTGAGAAAAACCATGTTATCTAGTGTGTAAACAAATTCAATTGTTCGAACTGAAATTTTTCTTACATTAAAAGAAAGCAGAGACACCAGAAGAAGGATGAATGAATGAATGAACTGTTTATTTAGAAAGGGAGGCTCGAGGCCATTTGTTGAGGAATTGGGAGAAGAAGGATGAAGTGGAAAAAGATGAGATTAACCCGGCGGGGACTCACGAATGACTCCAGAGAGCAAACAGGAAATAATTATACAGGCACGCTTACAGCTTCTCGATTTCTGTCCCTTGACGTTGGCATTACGCACGATTTATGGCACAGCTCTCAGTTTTTGTTTTGACATTTAATTTTAACGAGTAGTTAGTGTTTGAAAAGAAATAATTCTCAAAGAAACAAATTAGCCAGAGGCGGCAATAGTCCTGGCGACTTCTTGAAACTGCGCCCTTATTTATATTGTAACGAAGTCAGGACCGGCAGAACTGCGACCTCGCCCCTTGGAGCACCAGCCCATCTGCATCTGCTTTCCAGCCGCGGCCCCCGCCTGTCCCTGTGTTGCCCGAAGCCAGGCTGCGGAAGACGGACGTGTGGCGGGCACCTGACCAGCGGCCCCTTTGCTACCACTGCGGTGAGGCTGGCCATATCTTGCGGTGGTGCCCTTTTCGTCGAGCTGGAATTCGCGGATTTCATCCGCGAGTCCCCTTTCCGCCCAATGGCGAACGGTCCCGCGAAATTGAGGAGCACCTGTCAACGCGCCGGGCTCACACTCACACTGATTTCCCTCGCCCTGACTACCGCCCACCAACCTCTACCCGCTATCGTTCGCCGAGTCGCCGTCCTTCGACAAGCCGTTTCAGCCGCTCACCGAGTCCTCGCCGGGGAAACTAGACCCAGCGGCCTGCGGAGGTAAGGCCGCTGACGAGCGAACAGCCGAACATCCTCCATCGCGTTCCCGACCAGACGACGGCTATCAAACGAGGGCACGTGACGATCACAAAGGATGTGCAGCTTCGAACTTACCGGTCGATATCGACGATTTAGCGGTTACGGCATTGGTTGATACGGGAGCGGACTATTCGGTTATGAGCAACGAGCTAGCAAAAGAACTGAGGAAAGTTTTAACCGCGTGGACTGGGCCTCAGATTCGCACAGCTGGTGGGCACCTAATTACCCCTGTTGGCCGGTGTACGGGGAGAGTTAAAATCGACGGATTTATTTACGTTTGTGACTTTGTTGTCCTACCTCACTGTTCGCGCGATGTCATTCTCGGCCTGGACTTTTTACAAGCTAACGGCGCTATTATCAATTTACAAGAGCCGCGCGTGACGTTTTCGCCGACGCAAGCAATTGAAATAGCCGACCCAGACGACTCCAGGATACCCGCCCTGCGTATTGCTGCTAATGACGTGACGGTGCCTCCGCGGTGCAGCATGATGGTCCCCGTGCAAAGTGACTCACCCGGTGATCGAGATGTTATGGCAGAGAGAAACGTCAGCCTTCTACTCGAGAAAGGAATCTGCGCTGCAAGAGGGCTTGTTCGCTTACGGGATCGCTCTGCGACACTCTTGATCACCAACTTCGGAACAGAGTTCCAGCCTATTGCGAAAGGAACGGCCGTCGCATACGTTACCGACTTCGTTGAGCCCGCAGAAATATGTGCTCTGCAGCTACCGTCGCCGGACGGACGCGATGCAGCAACCGTTCTGTCTACCGTGGACATTAATCCCGGCTTGTCGGTGGGTCAGAAGCAGCGCTTGTTAGAGCTCCTTCACGATTTCGCAGAGTGCTTCGCCACGACATCAAAGGTAGGGCACACCCCGGTAGCCAAACACCGCATCATCGTCAACGAGGAGACTAGCCCCATATCCCAACACCCGTACAGAGTGTCGCCGGTGGAACAGGAGGCTATACGATCCCAAGTGCAAGAAATGCTTGCAGACGACGTAGTCCAGCCGTCCACGAGCCCCTAGGCTTCGCCTGTGGTATTGGTGAAGAAAAAAGATAACACCTTGCGATTCTGCGTCGATTATCGGAAGTTGAATCGTGTAACGAAACGTGACGTTTACCCCCTTCCACGTATCTACGACGCCTTGGATCGACTGCGTGACGCTAAATATTTTTCTTCACTCGACCTTAAGAATGGCTACTGGCAGATCGAAGTGGGCGAAAGGGACAGAGAGAAGACAGCGTTCGTGACACCTCACGGCCTTTATGAATTCAAAGTGCTACCCTTTGGACTCTGTTCTGCGCCAGAAACCTTCCAAAGCATGATGGACACCGTTCTTTCTGGGCTGAAATGGCAGACATGCCTAGTGTACCTTGATGTTGTCATTTTTGCTCCTAGCTTCGAGGAACACCTCAACCGGCTGCGAATGGTGTTACAGGCGCTCCGTTCGGCACAGTTGACGATAAAGCCACAAAAGTGTCACTTTGGTTTCGAAGAGCTCCGTTTTCTTGGTCACGTGATAAGCGCTGACGGAGTCCGTCCTGACCCGGAGAAGACTGCCGCTGTGGCACAGTTCCCGCGCCCAACCGACAAAAAGTCCGTTCGTAGGTTTCTGGGCCTCTGTGCCTATTACAGACGTTTCGTTTCAAACTTTTCCACAATTGCCAAGCCCCTTACAATGCTTACTAGAGACAATGTATCTTTTGTGATGCATGATGATCAGGAATCTGCCTTCAACGAGCTACACAGCCGCCTACAAACTGTCCCAATACTCGCCCATTTTGATGAACGAGCTGCCACTGAAATTCATACTGACGCCAGCAATGTTGGTCTCGGCGCTATTCTCGTTCAGTGGCAGGATGGCAACGAGAAAGTCATAGCGTACGCCAGCCGCACCCTCTCGAAAGCAGAGGCAAACTACTCTACCACAGAGAAGGAATGCCTTGCGGTAGTGTGGGCGATTAGCAAGTTCCGACCATATCTCTATGGTCGCCCGTTTCGAGCTGTCAGTGACCATCATTCGTTATGCTGGCTAGCCAATCTCAAAGACCCTTCCGGACGGCTTGCGAGATGGAGCCTTCGCCTCCAGGAATACGACATCACGGTAGTGTACAAGTCCGGCCGTAAGCACAATGACGCCGATTGCTTGTCACGTGCACCTGCCGACGTTGCTCCGGCCGAAACGGAGGACGACTTCCCGTTTTTTGCTCTCGTCACGTCGTCCGATATGGCCCGGCGTCAACGGGCTGACTCAGAGTTGCGTCCGCTCATCGAGCATCTGGAGGGCCTTAACGTCGCTGTTCCGCGGCTTTTCGTTCGAGGTTTGGGTTCCTACAGTCTCCGAGATGGCGTCCTTTACAAGAGGAACTTCGCCCATAACACGGAAACCTTTCTTCTGGTTGTGCCATCCGAACTCCGTCCAGAAATCTTGCACGCCTGCCACGACGAGCCATCGGCTGGCCATTTGGGTGTTACGCGGACGTATGCCCGCATTCGTGCGAAGTATTACTGGCCAATGTTGCTCTCATCAGTCCAGCGCACAGCAGGGAACTCACAAGATGGCTGTCCGAACCACACACTCACTTCGTCTTTGTCCATCGGCACACGCACACTTCGTCTTCATCGTCGGCGCGCTCCCATGAGCACGCGCCAATATTATGAGACGCTAATGAACCTCAAACTTCTTCTTTATAGCACTTTATGCACGAGGCTGATATTTATCATTTTTCATAATTGTGTGGCGTTTTCAGGAATCGTTTTTAAGGCTATGGTGTAAATTATTCATGTTTTATACACATTCAGCGCTTCGGTTATTGTATTAAAGCCGCCGCCACTTAACGTAGGTTCGAAGCGACGCCACAGCTAAAATAGAGTGTTTGAAATAAGCTTCCAGCAATATTGCTAAGGTGCCACTTCTCTCTTCTGCTGTTAAAAATTGTCGGTGCTCCTGTTTGTATATTTCCGGAATACTTGCTCGCCAGAACACAATGTTTCTAGAAGAATTCCGTTCCAGACATTAACGCGCGAACATTACGTTTGGCCAGAAAAATACCCTTGCTCTCTCCTATTTAATCTGAAAGCGAAAGTCCATTCGCAATCGCTTAATGGCCAGGATGGTATATTTCGTTCACTCTAATTTATACATGTTTTTATATATTCGACGTAATTCATTCACAGAAGGAAGAACATGCCTCCTTAAATTGCAAATATGTTGGTTTGTGCACAGCACATATGAAAAAGGAGAATTTATGAAAAAAAATTGTTTAACATGCAGATTTGCTGATCTTACGCCGATATATGATTTCATTGTATTTGTTACCGTGTGCGGGTTAGCACCAGTCCTATACTAAAGCTGCAGCGCATGGTTTGAAGCGACGCATTTATGTTAATTCTACGTAAGAAAATTTTCAGCATCATCTTTCTTTCTTAATTCTGGCATAGTCTAACTGGACCTGCTATTTCTCCAGTTGCAGTGGCCTTTGCAATTTGTCTTCTCCGGCACTGGGCTCGAAAGGCACCAGTTTTGCCCAATATACAGTATTAAAGTTAAATTTCTTGAAACAACTTTGGAAGCCGTTCGTTCTTCCAATGAACAAATAACGGCGACAAATTAAGAACGACCCAAATTTTTCATGTCATGAAAGAGACTCGCTTTTAGAGACCACAATAAGGGTGAAACTCATCGGCATTGAGGGACAAGTTTCATGAAGCAAATATGATGTCTTGAATACTGCGATGTTGACCAGTGTTCCCGGCTGCTCCCTCGCCGCTGTAAGAACCTGCTCGCAGTATGCGCCAGAGGGTGAGATGTGAATGTTGTGGGGCAGCCGATTCCAAATATGGTGCTGCTGAGGGAGGTCAGCTGCTACGTCAGCGGGTCACCCGCGCTGCATAAACTGGAAAGGGTTTTTCGCTGCCGCTTGCCGAGGAGCCATATTGTCGGGAATCTGCACTGTTTGTTCATTCTTCAAAGCTGCCGCCCTCAGCTTTATCGCTTTGTTTGCGATGCAAGACGCGATCAGATTTATCCCGATTGGTCGCATCCAGGCGCAGATGATTCAACGTTGTTCCAGACAGCTGTGGTAACTTTGTACGCCGTATCTGGAAGGTCCGCGATCAGGTTTAAACTGCGCACGGCCGAGAGCGGCGAGCATTCTGTTCGACGACCGCCGAGCACGTTTGTTGCTACGATGCCGCCGAGTCATTCAATTATTTGTGGGCGCAAGTCAGCCTTATCAGTAGTTTCGTTTGGAAGCTTTCGCTGCCTTCCTGCACGATGCAGGAAGACAGTCTGCAGCTCCAAAGCGCCCGTTCATAGGTTTAGCAGCCGTTTAGCTCACTAAGTTGCTTCACTTGACATCTTATTCTCACGTTTCTTTAATAACCTGCTTGGTCTTCATAGTATGCAGAATGACGGTCAATAAAGAAGCAAGCAGAAAATATTCGTAATTGTTTAAGAGTGTCGAAAAAAAAAGTTCGCCTGAGGGATGTTTCCACAAAGTGGGCTCTGTGCGCTTGATGAAATAAGCAATATTAATATCCTATTAAAGGAAGGGAACCGATGTATTATATACAAAAATTAGTAGCGAGCATGTAAAATGTGTTCAAGGCATTCTTAATGGTGATGGCAAAGGTTGGTACGACTTACAGTTAAAAATAGTCCCGAGTTAGCAATTTCTTTTGTTTCGTTGAATACCGGCCGAGAAAGGCGATGCGAATTGAAGTCACTGGCCAGAAACTTGGCTCAATATTCTTCAGCAAAACTGGTTCTGACAAACTCACCCTCAACAATAAACATGCCATTGCTGCTTAATGGCACACAACGATACATATTTTGCACATGCGTGACGGTCTGTGTTTTATGGGACCGGTAACGAAGCGGCCCATGTACTGGATTGCGAGAGATGAAACTGCATCATGAAAATACTTCGAGTCGCCATCCAAAAAACGAAAAAGATGTTCATCATGACCAGCGTCTATTGTCATCCTGAAAGGCGCTTTGCATAAAGTAGTGGCACGTCCCTTTAGGCGATCTGACCTGTATAAAGAAGGCTCCGGTCTCTTCTGTAATTTATTTTCCTAAATGAATGCAAGTGTTCTGAATTACTTAACTCACGCTCATAACTTACATACCTCATTACTCACGCCTTGTCTGCTAATGCAACTGAAGCGAACTTATTTACTAAAATCGTTTTCAACACGAATAATGGCATAGAATAGGATGTCAAATACCCCAATAAAATGCTCCATAACTCAATATTTGGTGTTGCGCTCACGTGCACAGACATTTTTAATCATGTATATATATTGTATTTGATAAGTGTAGTGATGTTATCAATGACCGAACATCCACTCTCCTTTAACGCCCATAGAGGTTTATTTAGTGTTCTATTGCGAGCCATGGCTCCATAATCATAATCTTCCATTTGCATTTGCTCCATTTGCATAATCCAGCGACGTTGGCTCCTCCTCCTGGCCTTCACCTGAAGCAGAAAAAATGTGATGTGCGCTGAATGGGCGACTGAAGTGCCTGCAAGTATCAGGAAGCGGTATATTTTCCAATAAAAATAAGTGGCCAATGAATTGCTTAGAGCCAAACTTCCGGTCGTAGCACGGAATGCCACTGTTGCAGAATAGTTGAAGATGTTCCTTGAGAACCAGTATCACTTCACTCAGTTAAGACCTCTTTCACGTTGAAGACCTCCGCAGTAACTCAGTGGTTTTGGTGCTTGGATTCTGACCCGAAAGACGCGGGTTCGGTACCGACGGCGAAATGCTACAGCCCCGGTACTGTGTGATGTCAGTGCACGTTAATGAACCGCAAGTGATCGAAATTATTCGGAGCCCTCTACTGCGGTTTCCCTCATAGCTCGAGCCGCTTTCTGACGTTAAAAACCACGCAGCCATGTTTCTAGTTGGCACCAAGTTGCATATAGGTTTCGGCTAGAAATTTCTGCGCTCACATCGAGCGCGAACGTACATTTCAAAGCAGTTTTCAACGTATATATACAGTATTTGGAATTCCGTGCATGACCAATGTTTCTTGTAAAATAAGTTGTCCCTGTGCTGAGAATATTTCCCGATCGCATGTGAAAAAACTCATCCCTGCACTATGCAGATCAAAAGACGCTACAAACCAGCACGGAAAGCAACGGATATATATTCTTCAATTTAATGTGCTAGTCATACTGCATTCTACCAAGTTTCGTCCGTCCTACTATGTGGCGAAATTCCTTACACAACTTGTGTCCAAGCAGAGAACTTATGAACACATCTCGAAGTTGAGCATTTATTTCCTGTTGTTAACGCTGTCGAAGAAAAGGTTTGGTCGGTATGATAATGTATTGCTGCTTACTGCTTCTCATCGATTCGCACATCTTGCCGAAGCTTCTGCACGTAGTTCTTAAGTCAATTTAGTCATGTTAGGGGCTAGAGCGTGGAGAAGAGCCTGTGCTATCTCAGGGGTGCGCCAACACGGCACTATCATGAATTCTTGCATAAAAATAGATGCAAACTCGAGAATTAACTGTTTTAAAACGGGTAAAATGTGGTCAGAGAAATTATTTTACATTTTTGAATACCTTGAGCCTTGAAATTTTGCTAAATTTTGCTTTACAGCGCCATCAAAGGTGCCTGTTTCAATAACATTGTTAGAAGATATCGCTTTTGCCACATTTATACGTCCTCTACAATATGCGGGCAAAAAGCTGCGTGAAAACATTGTGTCTAGGGCTATAATTATCCCTGCGCCCAGATTTTCCGAGAATTATTACGGTGCGCACTCTGAAACAATAAGAAAGTTTTTTTCGTTTACGCTTTCTCTCATAATGCGTGGTGGTTAAGTTTTTCAAGTTATTTCGTTCGTGCATATACATATTGTCAGGAATCGGTAGAACCCCGAGGAGAGCTGAAGGTAAAAGGGTTTACTGGTTAACCAGAAAAAGTCCCTGCGCACTTCAGCTTCTTCTTCTTCTTGCCTCGCGCTCGTAGACCAAGTCTTCATCTTTGGCGTCTTCTTGCATGCGGCATTTGCCCCCCTCCTCAGGAAGCATCGTCTCGATGGTAAGAAAAGGAAGTAGAAGGTCAAGATCGGTCCGAGTAGTACGGCTTCATACGTACAACATGGACGACGTCGACTTGTTGCTGGCGTCGCTTGGATGTCGATAACCCGACCGGCACCACCTCATACGTGACGTCTGTTAAACGTCGCAGCACAACATAGGGCCCGAGGTACCGCCGTAATAATTTTTCGGAGAGTCCACGACGGCGAATAGGCGTCCAGACCCACACTTTGTCGCCAGGTTCATACATGACATGTCTGTGGCGAAGATTGTAGCGTCGTGCGTCAGCCTCCTGCTGAGTTCTGATGCGCACACGCGCTAGTTGGCGAGCTTCCTCTGCGCGCTGTGCGAATTCCTCGGCGTCCTGATCGACATCGTCACCGTCGGCATTCGGGAGCAGCATGGCATCTAGCATAGTTGTTACTGGTCGGCCATGAAGAAGGCTGAGAGGCGTCATGCGAGTGGTGTCTTGTGCCGTATTGTAGGCGAACGTGACGTAGGGAAGAATTTCGTCCCAATTCTTGTGGTCTACGTCCACGTACATACAGAGCATGTCCGCGATTGTCTTATTGAGGCGTTCCGTCAATCCATTGGTTTGGGGGTGATAGGCCGTCGATTTACGATGACTGGTACCGCTGAGGCGCAGAACGGTTTCCAAAAGCTCGGCCGTAAAGGCAGTTCCTCGGTCAGTTATAATGAGTGCCGGAGCGCCATGTCTGAGGACAATGTTCTCAACGAAGAACCGAGCTGCTTCGGCGGCGGTACCCCTGGGCAGAGCCTTTGTCTCCGCGTAGCGAGTTATAAATCGGTGGCGACAATTATTCATTTATTCCCGGCAGTAAACGTCGGAAATGGTCCCAGGAGGTCCATGCCAATTTGCTTGAAAGGTGTGTTTGGCACTTGAAGAGGGTGGAGTAGACCGGCTGGTTTTTCAGGGGGTGATTTACGACGTTGGCAGTCTACGCACGTCAGTACATAGTGCTTCACTATCGCCGGTAGTTTCGGCCAGTAGTATCCGCGCTGTACTCGAGCCAACGTGCGGGTGTAGCCTAGGTGGCCGGCGGTTGGCTCGTCGTGACACGCTTGCAAGATTTCCGTGCGAAGAGCTGTTGGGACGACGAGTAGATGACTGTTCTCCCAGGACGGAAGTTCTTCTTGTAAATTACGTCGTTGCGAAGAAAGAATGACGAGAGGCTGCGGGCGAAAATTTTAGGCACATCCGTAGTTCGCTTCTCCAAGAAACCAATAAGAGGGAGCAATTCCTGGTCCTCTCTCTGCTTTGGGCAAGAGTTGCGTCATCTATGACTCCTAAAAAAGCAGTGTCTTCATCGGTCATTGTGGAGGATCCGACTGGTGCTCGCGAAAGGCAGTCAGCATTCGCATGCTTCTTTCCGGATTTGTAAATAACCGCCATGTCGAACTCTTGCAACCGAAGGCTCCAACGTGCGAGTCTCCTTGAAGGGTCCTTTAAGTTTGTCAGCCAACAGAGAGAGTGATGGTCGTTAACGACTTGATAGGGGCGAGCGTAAAAGTAAGGGCGGAATTTCATAACCGCCCATACAACTGCAAGGCATTCTTTTTCTGTTGCTGAGTAGTTCACTTCAGCTTTAGACAGTGTCCTGTTGGCATAAGCAATCACTTTTTCCACACCATCCTGGCGCTGCACCAATACAGCACCTAAACCCACATTGCTTGCATCGGTATGAAGCAGGGTAGGGGCGTCGTCATCAAAGTGCGCCAGGACAGGTGGCGTCTGTAGGCGTCTCCGGAGTTAATTAAAAGCTTGGTGCTCTTCTTCACCCCAGCGAAAGACAGCGTTGTCGCGTGTCAGTGAAGTTAATGGCCAGGCAAATCGTGAGAAACCACCAATAAATTGACGGTAATAGGCGCAAAGCCCCAGGAAGCGCCTAAGCGTCTTGTTGTCCGTAGGTGTTTGGAACTTGGCGACTGTGGAGAGCTTTTCGGGATCAGGCCGGACACCTTCTTGGCTAACAACGTGTCCTAAGAATTGCAGCTCCTCGTAACCAAAGTGGCACTTCTCGGGGTTTAGTATGGCCGCAGATCGTATCGCCTGAAAAACAGCCACCAAACGGCGTAGATGCTCCTCGAAGGTTGCCGAAAACACGATCACGTCGTCAAGATACACCAGGCATGTTTGCTACTTGAGTCCAGAGAGCACAGTGTCCATCAGCCTCTGAAATGTTGCTGGTGCCGAGCATAAATCGAATGGAAGAACCTTAAACTCATACAATTCGTCAGGATTGATGAATGCTGTCTTCTCCTGATCCCTCTCTTCTACTTCAATTTGCCAATATCCACTTTTCAAATCCATTGAAGAGAAGTAACGTGCATTTCGTAGCCGATCAAGGGAATCATCGATGCAAGGGAGGAGTTTACACGTCTTTTTTGGTCACTTGATTGAGCTTGCGGTAGTCAATGCAAAATCGTAAGCTGCCGTCCTTTTTTTAACAAGTACCACGGGGGAAGCCCAGGGACTCTGTGACGGCTGGATAACGTCGTCTCGAAGCATTTCGGCCACCTGACGCTGAATAGCCTCGCTCTCTTTCGGAGCCACACGGTAAAGATTTTGTCGAATCGGACGAATCGCGTCATCCGTGATAATGCGATGTTTGGTCAAAGGTGTTTGGCCAACCCGCGATTCTGAAGCAAAACAGTCTCGAAAGTGATCTATGAGATCCAAATTACGTTCCCGTTCTGAAGACGACAGATTTGGGCTCACATCGACTATGGGTGCGGGCGCCGTGCTCACTGATCCTTCCAGTTGCAGCACGAAATATTCTTGGTCACTTGGGACGCTATCGAAGAAGGCCACAGTTGTGCCCTTCGGAATTTACCGACGCTCGTCGCTGAAGTTTGTCAGCAGCACTGCGGCGTGCCCATTGACCAAACTGACTAGTCCTCGAGCTATAGAAACACCTCGGTTGAGTATCAGGGTGACGGCCCGTTCGGCGACCCTATCGCCGGTATGTGCCACGCCGCACTTCACTTCGACAAGAGAGCACGATCGCAGAGGTAACCTCTCATTGGCAACTCGTAAGGGTATCAGTGGTACTTGCGCATAACTAAGGTCTCCATGATTTTTGGTGAAGGCAACGACGTTGTCCTGAAAGCTGATCACAGCCCCATGAAGGCGCAGAAAGTCCATGCCCAAGATGAGGTCTTTGCAACAGTCTGAGAGGATAACGAAGCTTCCAACGAACACTGAGATTCCAATTCCTATGCGGGCAGTGCACTTCCCAGTCGGTGCCAGTAGCTGACCCCCAGCGCTTCTTATTACTGGCCCACTCCATTTGGTTTTTACTTTACGCAGCTTGTTAGCCAGCTTTTGACTAATGATTGAAAAATCCGCCCCGGTATCCACCAGAGCGTGTACCTCCAGCCCATCAATGCAAACGGCGAGGTCAGCGCTAACAGCGTCGTCTGGGTTGCTCGTCTCTCTCGGCATTTGCGGCGGAAGTGCGGTAAGGTCGGCGCTGTTATTTTCGTCGTCGGGGCTGCTTATCTGGTTCGGCATGTTCGGCGCTAATGTAGGCGGCATTTTCGGTGGTAGTGCGGCAGCGTCGATGTGAACAGAGCCGTCACAGTCATGGGTTGCGGTCGGCAGTTGCGGCGGTAGTGAGGGCTTTGAAACTTTTCGACTGGTTGCAACCTCCCTTCGCGAGGTTGCGGCGGTTAGTTTCCCCGGCGAAAGCTCGGGGTCCGCCGTCCGCTAACGTCAGCATCGCTACGACGCGTCGGTGAAGAATAACGCCGTGGAGATGGGGAGCGGCGGAGGAAGCCCGGTGAGTCGGCTTCCCTGCTGAGCGGCGAGTCCTCAAGTTCGGCACGGCCAGCGTCGAAATGGCGTCGAGCAGAACCAGGCGGAAAGGCCTGCCCCCCTTGGCGGTAGCGGCAGTACCGATACACATGGCCAGGTTGTCCGCAGAAGAAGCAGAGTGGTCGGCTGTCATAAGAGCGCCACAATATTATTCGTATTGAATTTTTATGAAGCAACGGATTCTCTAGTATAAGAGCGCTTAACACATGTTTTTCAACGTTATTGTACTATGTTATCAAAGAACACCTGTTCAACAACATACCTTGATCGCCTGACGGCGTAAGAATGCTAATTGCACAGGAGATTCTTGAGACGTTTTATGTTGTTTAAATACGACTATATCCAACTATATATTTAGCCTTTATATCAGTGTAGAGCGGTGCTTGTTACGATAGCAATATTCGATGGCTAGTACTAACCCGAAGCTGCCATTCTTCATTTTTGTTTGTCTTCTTTTCAGAAATAACGCCACCGCTGGCAAAATTGTTTGTTCTTTACGATACGTTTTCAAATCACGAAACCATCTGTAGTACTTGAGCTTCTCATTTTAATATCTGCCATCAATTTGGTAAGTATGTAAGTAAATTAATTTTCAAAAATTTCAAAGCGTCTTCCCACTTCCTGCGGCACACCTTCGGAGGAAGATTGTTATAGCCTTCGAGATATCTTATTCCAGTACTACGGTTAGAAGACTTCAGTACTTACAAATTACGTCCCAACATATTTGACAGGAAGAATCAGAAGCGAAGTGTTCACATTGAAAGAAGCCCAATCAAAAAGCCACCATCCACAAAGTATGCAATAGAATAGTATTTAGCGCAGAGAGGAAAATAATTTCAGGCCTTACACATCAATCACAATAAACGTATATACATGAGCACTCAAACATCAAAATGAGTCAGGCACTGCGGAACAGGCAGCAAAAAAATGAGGAGCAGTTTCGGACTAGAGTTGCACTAAATGTTTAGAGGCGTATAGAGCACTACTTAGAGAGGTAGCTTGACGCAGAAACGAGCAGCCCAAGGAAAATATTGAATACATTTTTCTAACGTAAGTCAACGGGAACAATTGTTCACCAAGTTTACGTGTAAGCTGGTAAACTCAAACCTCTGAAATTACACGCTGCAATCCCGTACTGTAATGTGCACAGATCACTAAAACCATGCCGAGTCTACGACGTGACGATGAACTTTGTCCTGAGACCCGGGCGTGTGCATCACAAGTGATATAATTCATGTGAGGCGTTTGGCTGCCGCGCTGTTCACACAATGTGCGCGGAGGAAGAGTTTTGAAAAAATTAATGATGAGATTACTCAAAATAATTTTCTCTAACCGCTGCAAAACTGCATATCTATGCAGGGAATCAGCGGCTGACGTAGCAACACAATTTGAAGGCAAGAATTGTTTTTCACTTTATTCTGCGACCCACTTGTCAAGTTACAAGAAACCACTGCGCAGAGCGCATCGCTGTGGAAGAAACATGTTTTGAGCGCGAAAAGAGCGTTAAATGCTCGTGTATTGATCTAATCATTCAACTTTAGTTTCAGTTTCAGTACAAACAATAGACGAGAATTTCAAAATAATTCCAATCTATGAGTTCTGTTCTAATTAACAAAATGAGATGCATGCAAAACCAGGAAGTTTTCGAAAATGCCAGCGCATAAAATTTTTCCTGAATGCCCGTAATGATTTGAAATGCAATTACACTACCCTTATTTAGTCAGCTTTGTACAAGGCGATCTTCAGTAAATTCAAGACAAGTTTGTGCCTCGCAGAGACATCACTTTCAAAGAAGAAGCACCAAGCGCGTTTTAGAATGTGCTATACTTGGCAAAGATGTAAGCAAAACAAAATTGTCTACCCGTCCCGGGTCGTCTAAGTATACTCATTAAGCGGAACACACTAAATATAAGTGGCCAGAATTTTGGACTTATGCATTTGAGTCAGTAAGTTGTGAAGTTGAACCACGGCGGCATAACCTGGAACATTTCTCGTAAATCTGTCAAGCTATTCTGCTACGATAAGTGGTTTGATGGCGCAGCATATATTGCAAGATTACTGCCTCTGCAGTTATCAACTCGGTACTGTCCATTTTCACAGGTCATGGCATGCGGATCGGGTGAGGTCAAACGTGAATGCACCAGGGATGGCCTTTACCCCGAGAAAATATGCGGTGATATTGATAGAAAAAGGCCATGCACGCCAGGGACGAAGGTGTGCGCGTGTCCAGAGGGAAAGTGGAGGCAACGTGGATCATGGAACTGCGTAGAACTTAGCAGCTGTTGCTTAGGCAGATTGTCTATTCCAGGCCGGTGTTAGCTGACTGCTTGACGCAATGAATAAAAGTACTTGGTTACTGGAATAAAAAAAAATACTTCGCACATTTTGCGGTCTTGATTGTATTCCTAGTAATCTACTGCAAGTAAGATCAAAGTCAAGTGCCGGTGATTGAAATCAGAACCTTTGGTTACAGAAAATAAGGCTCATGCATAATTGAACTTTTCACCTCCTGAGCCGTTTTTCTCCACCAAACAACAAAAACAAATCCTGGCGTCGCTTATAGCACCCATTGCTATTGAAGCAGGTCAGACTCGAACTGGTAGTTACTTTTCGGCACTGAATTATGGGCAAAAGGCTCTGAAGACGAGACAATGAAGTAGAGAAAATGTTAATCACTGAATAAGTTGGATACACTGCAAAGTTTCTTTAGCGATGAAGGAGACTGCGCAATTTTCACATGTACGTGTGATTCTGACTGAACATTTATATTGCGTTACTTGCTTTCTCTCACCCTCGCCTTTCCAAGTGAAATGTTTAGCTTCACTCTAAAGGGGATCATGGTCGAACCGCCATGTTGGTATAAGCGGCATATTACGCGGAGCACAGGTACTGTCCTAGAACAAAGAGAGAGAGAGAGAAATACTTTATTTGGTCCATTAAGTGTTTAGAGAATCATCCTGAACACGACAGAAGTTGCTTTAGCACATACTGTCTTGGGCAAAAAAAAAAATCTAGCTAGGAATGTCCGATGCCCCTCCTACAATATACATTTGAAGGAGATGAGTTAAGACATAACTTTTAATTACGCCTTCACTCAGACAGGTTAAATCCACATTGATTCTTTGGGGACTAATATCAATGGGAATCTGTAGCTACAACAATACCGCCCTTCGCCCAGCATAAGCATTCAGAACAGACACTTATAAATACTTGTAAGAAACATTACTAGCATGAGTTTTGTCGCAAAGCGACAGAAAACATCCGGAGGCTGCAAGATTTATGCAAACTGACGTCATTGTGCATTAAAGCATGCGCTTGCTCGCCTCCTAGCAGCTTTGCGACGACTGAGAAAGAGAAGTGCTCCACACACGCTGTCATCATACAGCTCGTAACACGACTGGTACGGTCACGGCTAAATGAAAACATAAAATTTTCAGAAAACTATAGCTCAACGCCGCTCGTCGTCCCCTTGTAATCGCTGTCTGATGATGATGCTAGGCTTTTTTTGCAGCAAGGACATCTAAGGCCAAACAAGACAATAATCGCTGTCGGTGGACCGCACCAAACTGTCAAGTATTTAATTATCTATTACACCACACTTCAACTCTTTATAACACTCCCTCCTCGTTTCTTTTACCCTAAACCTTCGCATCGCCGCTTCCTTTCCTTTCAATCACCTCATTATTTTTTAATTTGTCTCTCTCTGATTGATAAATTTATACTTACCTTGTGCCCTGCACCTACCATTTTTTCACGAACCCCTGGCCACCGCAGTCCTTTTCCCTTACTTCCGCGCTTTCTGTGACCTCGGTCTCGTTGATTTTTTATTGCGTTTCCTTTTTTTATGCCCTCCGGTATTTCTTTCCGCCATGCATCCAAATTCTCTTATCCGAGTTTTTCAGGTGAACTCAGCCACCTGTTGCAGCTGGAAACATTACCTTCTAATCCTAAATTCGCTATCTCTCGACGCTCCACACATTCGTTTTCCTTTTGAGCGGAGCTGGACTTTTTCTTTTACAGTCTTGCAGGTCAGCCGGTCGATCCTGTTTAGCAGCCTTGATGCCTGGACAAGAGTCACACTACCAATTCATATGCCTTTCTTCACGAACCTTTCCACTTACCGAGTCTTCCTCCTGTGAGGGAGACACTATTTGAACCACGCAAATCATGTATGAACGCTTTGACAACTTAAAACAAGTCCTTTAGACCGAACGTTGGCAAGCAGCCTGAGGGTTTCTCTTATCAAGCGACAATGAATCTAGGGAGGGCTTCTTCCTTGTTCATTTGGTGATTATCAAGAGCTACCTGCCACCTTCTCTCTACCATGAACTTCCTTGAAAGAGCACTTGAAAACGCGTATTTTTTAGGAACTACTCTGTAGGTCGCCCGGCCAGCTCGTGCTTATCAAGCGGCTTATAGAAAGAAGATATGTAGGACACGTACAAAAGCGACCGGAGGGTGGGTGTGTCACCCGATAGCATGCCGCCAGCGTGAGAGATGGCTGGGTCAGCACTGCTGCCCGAGGATGCGTCGCCAGCTAGTGTGCCACCAGCGTGGGAGACGGCTGGTTCGGCACTGCCCCTGGGTGCGCCGCACGTTAGTATGCCTCGTTACAGACGGCGACAGCCCATCTGAATTAGCCACTTTGGGAGTAAGTCTCGCCTGCTGGAGGCCGACACTTCTGCTTTTTCGGAATGGTTCTGAGCCACACGATAGTGATCGTTCCCACGCTTCTCCCCTCTGAGGAGCACGCGGAGCGTCTCTCGGGTGGAGTCCGGGGAGGAAGAAGAGCGGGGCAACAATAGGGCCTCTTTCCCGGTAGAAGACGGACAGCGTGGGAGTACGGCGGCGGGCTGGCGGTCATCGTCCGCTATCTTCGCAAGGACAAAACGACCCCTTTCGGCTTCTCGACCCGACCGTGCGAGCTTGCCCGGCGCGTCGGCTGACATCTAAAGAACAGGTGTCAACAGCTCGTGGGTACTTTCGGCTGGCCACATCACACCACCCTCCGCAGTCGACGTGGATCCGACGGCATCCTCCTCCTTCCCAGGCTCGGCCTGTGGCGGGGGCGTGTCCCTATGTGCGGTGGTGCGAGTTTGCGCGCGAGAATGCAAGTTTCAGGCCACTACCACCCAGGCGAGGGCGTCCTCAACCTAGGGATTTTGGGGACAAAGAGCTGTATAAAACACGACAGCGAGTGCAGTGAAGATGATCCTCCATTTGCGTCCTTCATTGCGATCCTAACTTAAGATCCTCTCTTCGGAAAGATCCCAACTTTTGGTTCTTATGGAAAAATTTAAATAAATCATATGGTACAGTTTGTCTCCTTAAAGGAGCCCGAGAACGTCATTCGGAGACGGGACCTGCGGGGCTACTCGAGGGCCCCTCCGTCTCCAACTCTGGTGGCACCGGTGGCGCTGAAGCCCAATCCCCAACACTGGTGACCTGCGATGGGCAAGGACCCCCATCTGCAACAGCCACCAGCGAGGTAGATGGCTGAGTAAGCACTGCCAGTGTGTTCGTCGCCGGCAGTATGCCGCCAGCGTGGTAAATGGTTAGTTCGGCACTGCCTATGGGTGCGCCGCCCTGTAGTGTGCCACTAGCATGTGAGAGGATTAGGTCGGCACTGCCAGTGGGCGCGTCGCCCAGTAGTGTACCACCAGCGTAGGAGACGGCTGGGTCGGTACTGCCTGTGGGTGGGCCACCCGGTAGTGTACCGCCGGCGCGGGAGACGGCTGGGTCGGCACTGCCCGCGGGCGCGCCGCCCGGTAGTGTACAGCCGGCGCTGGAGACGGCTGGGTCGGCAATGCCCGTGGGTGCCTCGCGCGGTAGTGTATCGCCGGCGCGGGAGACGGCTGGGTCGGCACTGCCCGTGGGTGTCTCGCGCGGTAGCGTACCGCCGGCGCGGGAGACGACTGGCTCGGCACTGCCCGTGGGTGCGCCGCCCGGTATTGTACCACCGGCGCAGGAGACGGCTGGTTCGGCACTACCCGTGGGTGCCTCGCGTGGTGGTGTGCCGCCAGCGGGTGAGACACTAAGCAAGGTTAGATGCAAACTGTATAAACTGCATTCCCCACTGCCACAGGATACAAAAGGTATGAACCCAGGATATTTGGGCGCCCCGGTATCCAGTTCTGCCACAAGACCACCGACCGCCTCCACCAACGACATCAACCCGCTCCACTATCAAAGACATGCTGCCGCACAGGCGGCAGTATGTCGCTGCTACTACTGGCGACCTCTATCTGCCATCGAAGGAGGCTCTCAATACCGCAGGTAGTTTGTCAGCACCATCCATTTTACCGGCTGCCGTGTGATTACCCTTGCTTACTCGCTGCTCTAGGCTTCATATCCCTATGAGTACAAGGAGGGGAGTCTGTGAAAGATCCTGTCCTAACTGTTCGAGTGGCAGGCCGCTCACTTCCAGCACTCTTGGATTCCGCTGCAAACGTGTCTGTATTCATCGACGAGATTAAAAGTACCTGCACGGAAACGCTCTGTACATTCAAACAGGTGCACACACAACTTCGCATGGCTAGAAGCCAAGTTTCCACAGCCATGTCAGGAATAAGACAGAAAGTTTCTTTGATGGCCGCAAACTCACACATTTTTTATATCTGCAGGGGATTGCACGCCCTATCGTCTTGAGCCGCGATTTGATTGCGAAGAGCGGCATTGCACTGAATTCACAATCTGAACAATACAGTTTCGATGGAGGCAAGACGATAAGGCAGCGAGTGGTGTGGGATGTCAGTGCTGTGTGATGTCAGTGCAAAAATCCCCAGGTGGTCAAAATTATTCCGAAGCAGTCCACTACGGCACCTCTTCCTTCCTTTCTTTGTTCACTCTCTCCTCCATTCCTTCCCGATGCGGTTCAGATGTCCGCCGATATCTGAGGCAGATAGTATGCCATTTCCTGTTCCCGCTAAAGAAATTTTCATTCAGAATAAAGTTACGGCACCTGCACGTCAACCTCCAACATTTGGGTCATGCCATTGCATTCCTTGTGGTCTTCATTAACAGCTCATCAGGAGCAGAGCAGCCTGCAAGGTAGCGGCATTGAAGCATTCAAAACTTGTTGCAGGTAGAGCAGCACAATGTGACCAGTTATGTACAGTATTGCAACCCTTGATTTCTATGTTTTTTGAGGTTCCATGGACCGTTAGTCTACTGAAGCACCGCATGGACACTGAAGAAGCCCGGCCAATTATATAATCCCCGACCGGTGACTGTCCACCAGAAAAGCGACAAACGTCCTTTCTGGTGAAAATAAAAGTTGTTCAATCAATCTACCAAGAAAATAGTGACAACTAATGCAAGGAAGGAGGCATAAAATTGCTTCCGGAAGTACGCGGAATAAAATCAAAGTCCTCCAGACAACAACGCAATGACGCACCCCAATATGTCACAGAACTGCGTCACTTCTTGGAGTGTAAATTTGAACCTAGTGCATGCTCTTCCTTACGACTGTATACTAAGAAAAAGTTTTTCTGTTGAAAGGAAGGAATGTTTAATGAATATCGCAACAGAGCTCAGTATGATACAATGATACAATGTAATTTCCTAATCAAAGTTCATAAGCACTTTGAATAAGAAATTCGTCCGTAGATTTTGACTGTTTACAAAGCACATTTTTTTTTGCTTCCGCGCCTATACGATATCAATACCTCGCTCTGGTAATTTCCTTCAGACAACTACCGGTCTGTGATTATTATTTGCAATTTAGATCTTATTTTTTCTTTGGTCGTGTATACAGGTGTCTGCAGTTAAGCTCGAGACACAATCATGAGGGCCGCACAGAGTTTACCTGGATAGAAATGCCTTGTTTTGTCAAAGTTTCCTTCAAACGTCAATAGCCTAATCACAGGACAGTAATATATTCTTAAAAACTTTATTAGGTCGGGGTTGCCTTACATGGTGAAACTCTCAAAACACGCTCTTCGTTCAGTGCTGTGAAAGGCCAGCTGAGTGATAGAAAACTAGAGTGACACTTTGTCTAACACGCGTGCGTTAAAGGGCTAATATACATGTATGAGAAATTAGTTGCCTTACATTTGTAGATCCTTGGGAGTCCTCATACCAGTCCTAGAGCAGGGTGCAATGCTTAGTTACGCCATGAACCAATGCCCTGCGATTAAAAGTGGTTCCACCGGTGAGGCAAGTGAGCCACAGGCTGCTCTTCACGAGCAACATCTCAGTACCAGTCATTCCTTTACCTGCCGCTTGCCAGTGAGGCAGTTTTCTCACAATCCTGAGGGCAGGTTGTGATGACGTAACAAGGTCATTTTACTCAGGTGGCTCATCTGCCACCATTGCTGCTTCTCTGGGTATTTCGGGGGAATTTTACCGCCACCCTGGGTGGATAGGTTGGCCACATGCGCCTCCACATCTCAGCCCATTTCTCTCTCAAAATACCGAAGACGATGATGATGACGACGATGCCAGATTTTCAACCAAACAGAAACCTTTACGCTATTACGTTAAAAGCCTGTATACTACGGTTCGTTATCGCAAAATTCTTTCTGCTAAAGATGTATGTTAGTACAGTATGCAAAGGAAACCGCAACCAGGTTTAAGAAACAGGAAGAGGCGCATTTTATTCTGGCTAATCCACGAAAACCAAATAGCTTTTAATAGTGTTACTACACTTTCCCAACAAAGTGACATATGAGAATTAGTTGCAGTAGGAAAATAAACTCTGTGTTTTGGCTTGTGTAATCCTGGATAATAGCAGCTGTATCATTCGCAGCGAGTTCTTTTTGACAAACCATCACGAACATGAAAAAAACAGTAATAAAAAGAAGCCATCTTTGCTCATGGTAACCGAGCCAAAATAAATGCCGCATGCACAGTCATGTAGGCTCGCCACTTAGAAGCTTGGGCGATGGCACGCTTCATAATGCTTACTTCCTGCCGCGCCCCCCATGCTGCAAATATGGAAACGACCCGACAGGCAGGTCTACAAACCGTAGCGCCGCGTGGTGAGATACTGAAATTCTGATCGGCAGTGATTTGTGCTAATAATTTTTACTCGCGACTGTATCACAAGGTTAAGTTCTGGGATCGCTTTTATTTGTAATTTTTATAAATTAAATTTCGCTGGTATATCGTCTACATTGAGGCTGTTCGCACATGAATGTGTTTTGTACCGAACTGTTTCTGATCCTGCTGACCGTGATGCTTTGCAATGTGGCCTTGAAAGAATTTCTAAATGGTATGATAAATGGGGCGTCACTATTAATTTCCGGAAAACTCTCCATATGAGCTTTACTAAGAAAATGGCACCTTGTAATTTTCTTAATTTCTTGTCCATTCCAAATACAAATATCTCAGTATATCTATTTAAGTAGTTATTTATATTGGCATAGGCACATAAATTACGTATTTATAAAAGCAGGTCTCATTTTAAGTTTTAGGGAGGAATTCCAAGCGTTTTTCTTTACAAAGTAAAGAACTGCTATACACAATTAACGTAAGGTCTATACTGGAATATGGTGCAGAGTATGGGGCCCTGAAACTAAAATGATGATAAATTAGAAAAGGCCTAAATCCTAGCTGTCCATTTTGCTTTAAAAACTTACAGCAGGAATTTCAGTATGTAAGCAGCGCAGAAGTCTTTCGAATGGGTTTCACTGCAGGGACGCAGATATGTACTTAGGCAGAAATTCTTCCAAAATATTTACAATTCTAAAACAGGTATTGACCGTGACCATTAATTCGACCAGACTATTGAGCTGCAAGGAACCACACTTTCAAACTGGAAGGCAATAAATGCAAAACTACTTTACTAAAAATGTCACTTTTTCAAAAAAGAATAAATGAATAAAATATGTTGCCTCAGGAAGTCGTTTCAACAAAATCTAATTAATCGTTTGCCGCGTTGTAATTTTCTGCTTGTGTTGGTTTGTAACAAATTACGCTGCAATGTATTTTCCTTGAGTTTTTTTCCCTGCCGCTATGTTGCATGATTATGTTGTAACTCTCTCTTCCCAACGTAATGCCAAATAGGCGCTGTGTGTAATGAGATCAATAAAGACATTATACAGCCGAGTTCGGAATGTAGGTCGTCTCTTTTATTTGTCTCAAAAACCACATACAAGAAATAAAAATGTGTTTTCGAACAACACAGTGTTGCAAAAACAAAAACTGTCTGGAGGACCCCTGATTATTAATGTGATTGGTATTGATTTCACATCAGAAAAACACTACTGTTTGTACCCCCCTCCCCCCGGTCAAGGAAATTAAATGTCACCCTTTGGCAAGCAATAAAAAGAAAGCATGCATAACTACAGTAAATTAAAAGGTACCAACAAAAAGTTGGCATCAATAAAACTTAAGCGTATCACTTATTTGAAACAAGATTACCAAGAACATCTTAAAATCAAATTAGGAACTAAGAAACAGATCACAAAGTTTGTACCTCTCTGGCGAAGGACAGCAATGACCTTTGAAAGTACTAAAAGAAAGCATACATAAATATAGTTGATTAAAAGACGCCAACAAAAAGCAAGTTTCATTAAAAGTCTTAATTTACATATCTGAAAAACATCGCCATTGTCTTGTAAACAAACTAGGAACACACAAACACATCCCACAAGAACACAAACTGAAACTGAACAAGTACGCAAGGAAAAGCACCGCCTCGGTAGATAATATTAATAATATTAGAAATAGAAACATATTAAAAATAAAAAGTACATTTACTTACTGCACACTTTTGACTTGTCAGGAATCTAATATTGCACTTATAGTGTTTGTGATAACATGGCACATCCTAATAATTGCCTATAAGGTATTAGTGTAGATTAACACACATAGAGGAGAAATAGAAGCTGGCCTGTGTTTAAACGGTACAGTCTTCAAACCACAAAGAGACCATTCTCACCAAAATTGGACCTTTTGTGAACTAGAAAAGAAAAACAGGCGTTGCCGTCAGCGGCCGATTTCGGAAGTGGAATGCAGGTGTTAGCACAGATTTTTGGGCGCGGATCCCAGAAGCTCGGGTACAACACCATTCACTTGTACACGGTGGCAGCCCGGTGGCAGAAAGAACAGATGTGGCGAATTTGAATTGACTGCTGGCAAGCTTTTTTAATCCCATTTTCTCTGCTACAAATGCATCTTTTCGCGCTAGAGAAATGTAAGCACAGCCAGAAAGAGGCAAAGAATCAGCCGCCGCGGTGGCTCATTGGTTATGGCACACAGCTGCTGACCCAAAACACGCAGGTTCGATCCCGGCCGCGTCGCTCGAATTTCGATGGAGGCGAAAGTCTAGAGGCCCGTCTACTGTGCGATATCAGTGCACGTTAAAGAACCCAAGGTGTCGAAATTTCCTGCGACCTTCACTACTGCCTTCACTACTTGGCTACGATCGCGACATTATGTCGTAAAGTTCTTGCCACGAGCAGAGTTGCGTTTCTGCACAGCTGATCTTTGCCGGTTATACCTGAAACACTTTGATTTTCCGAAATTGTTTTCTTCCATACCACCAGGATGCAGCGTTATGACAGTTTTGCCTTGCGACAAGCTACTAGACTTCTCTGGAGCAAATTTATTCTTGCGCTACGTGTCTGCCAATTTGAAAGAAGCCGGGTAGGCCCGACACCTGCTACATATCTTGAGGTATGTTTAAGAGCCGTTTCTTTGGATAGTATTATATTTGGGTCAATTGCATTCTGTTGTTGTCATCCTCCATTCTTATGCGTTTTAATAGAAGTAGCAATACGTTTTACAGAAGTTACCGCAAAACTCAAGACTGTACAGAAAGAAATCGCGTATGGTATAATAACAAGTGAAGGATTACGGCAAGCGCGGGAATAAATCAGAATCACTGAAAGAAAAAAAAACTAAAAAGAAGGTGTCATAAAGTGGAACCAAAAGCATTAGAGGTTATCCCTATGCAGGCCATCTATATAAGCAATCTCCTTCGATAATCTGCAAAGAGAGGGTGCGCTGATGGAACCTGAGCCCTTGAAAGCTGATTCCATAGGCCTGCAATTTTATCGCGTAAGCTGGTCCCGACATGTCCTCAAAATCATGCAATCGTGAAGGCCTCTTGTGCACTTGCCCTCTTGGGACTCTTGGTAGCGAACACTGAGGTTCCTATTAGTCACAATGACAACCTCAGCGGCGCAGCATACTGGTGTGACATTCCGTGTGTGCTACGAGGATCCACGTTCGACGGCGCGGCGTAGACGGAGACCCGTGACAGCGGCATCATCAATTACCCAGCCATGCTCTTTGAGTGACGACCAGAACAACCGGACCCGCCGCCGCCGCCGCGGGGAAACAGGCTTTATCCTCCCCAATTTCCGGGCACATTCCAGGACAAGGGAGCTGTCAGCGGGCCAGAGCGCGCCGTACCACAGCCGACGCTATGCGCTACCGCGAAGACAACATTCTTTCCCTCCCCCCCCCCCTTTGTCGTGGGCTATCGCCGGGAAGGGTTTGTGAAGCATCCTCGAAGAAACGGAAGAAGAACGCTCAGGACGACATCGTTCGCCACGGGGGCCTTCAGCGCCGAAGCCCGACGGCGTGCAGCTTCTGCCAGCAACCGCTCGAGCCCAACTCCGGAGCCACTCCATCGCCCCCATGAAGTCGTCGGCACGTAAGCTCGGACGCCCCAGCCTCTGATGTATAACCTTAATCATGTGTAATTATTGAATATACCTGTTTGTTTAAACTGAGCCATACGGTGTCTCTTTGCCTCTCCGTCCCGTGTGGACCTGCGCATTATGGGGGTCATCACAGCACACACCATGACTACCTATACTATGGTTCAGAGCACACCAATGCACCATTATTTTATTGAGAGCAAAATTATTTAAACCCAACAACCCACACGGCGAACTATACAGGTGCATTCTCTGGCGCACCACTCATTTTCCAGCCTAGCAGAGCACAACACTAGGCTACACTACACAATTCCAGGCAACACTCATTGGAACACCTCGAGACACCTGGAAGTCACACACACCATGAATAGCTACGATTCAGAGTAGACCGCGGCTATGTAAAATTCAGAGCTACAATGAACGTTTATTGTATTGCTGGACAACATCCACCCAGGCACTATTTATACTGTACACTTTTTTGCAGCAATGCATGGTCACTGCCAGTTTGAATTACAGGAACCTCTACATCTTCCAGCAACTGTCGTTTTAAATACTCCTGTTGCAAAAATGTAGGAGCTGGAAACCGTGTGCTCGCAGAGGTGCGCTGCGTTTTGGGCCAATAATCTGGCTGCTTTTCCAGTTTTTTGTTTGTAGCAGTGCGCTTTGCTGCAGATGGCTGCTTATCTGGAAATTGCTTTAGCGCCTGACTTATCTCATGGACTTTTTTTATCACGAACTCTTCTTGTGCTGCATCTCCTGATTCCTTGTTCGCTAAGTCTTGTAAAGCAGCTCCAAGCAAAGTACGGATGTTTACAATACCACGACTTTGTGGCTCAGGGATTGCATCAGCCTGGATGCTGTCGAGAAGTGCCTGGGGCTCACCTAGAGCGAATGAATCATTTTCTGTTGAAGTCGAAGGAAGAGCTGCGACTTCTTCAGTCGATCCCTGAGCACTTGAATTGTTTTTTTCACGCTCCCATTGAGCAACTGCATGCATATGCTTACACAAACTCAAGCGCTGCTTGTAATCCAAGCATACACATTGCAAGGTGTGGATACATATGTTGCATTGTTTGCAACTGTAGCTGCACCCTTGGCATGGTATGCTGCCCTTTACTCATCATCATCATCATCATCAGCCTTACTACACCCACGGCAGGGCAAAGGCCTCTCCCAAGTCTCTCCAATTAACCCTATCCTTTGCCAGCTGTATCCATCCTTTGCCTGCAAACTTCTTAATCTCATCCGCCCACCTAACCTTCTGCCGCCCCCTGCTACGCTTACTTTCTCTTGGAATCCACTCCGTTACCCTTAAGGACCAGCGGTTATCTTGCCTTCGCATTACATGCCCTGCCCAAGCCCATTTCGTTCTCTTGATTTCGACTAGGATGTCATTAACCTGTGTTTGTTCCCTCACCCACTCTGCCCGCTTCCGATCTCTTAACGTTACACCTATCATTTTTCTTTCCATGGCTCGCTGCGTTGTCCTTAACTTAAGCTGAACTCTTTTCTTTAGCCTCCACGTTTCTGCCCCGTAGGTGAGTAGCGGTAAGATTAGGCTGTTGTACACTTTCCTCTTGAGGGAAATTGGTAAACTGCCACTCATGATCTACGAGAATTTGCCATATGCGCTCCACCCCATTCTTATCCTTCTAGTTATCTCCCTCTCATGATCCGGATCAGCTGTCACTACCTGCCCTAAGTAGACGTATTCCGGTGCTTAAACTCTTGCAAAGATTGCGACTGCACCAGCCACCATCCATCAGGTGATTCACTCACGCCAGATTGAGCGAGCTCGACCCCTGCGCAGTGCTTGTTTTAGCAGTCTGCTGTCCGGTGGCTTGCCATGGGCCTCACATGTGAAATGAGCTGCTTGATGAGCCGATCATTAGTAAATTCCAGTAAAGTATGCAGCAATTTGTCCAGGCGCTAGCACTGCTTTCTTCGCAAATAAACAGCCTTTAGCTCATTGTGCATAGACTCTATGTGATTGTTTGTCGTGAGGCCAGTACCTTGCCTATAGCAATGCGCCCACTGCTCAGGACGCTTCGCATAAGACTTTTTGAAATACTCCACAAAGTCTTTGCACTCTCCCACAGAGTTAGCCGCCAGAAATTTTTGAAGAAGAGCCTGAAATTCTGGTACACTTGGGCAAGCCATCAAAGTGTGCAGAGTGTGGCTGACCAGTTTTTTATTTTCATCGCCACTAACTTTGCTACGTTTGGAGGTCCAACTGCGTTTTACATGCCAGGTGCAGAGCAAACGTCTCTGAGGGATCCCCATTACCTTTTGCCAAGCATTGCAATATGCTGCTGCATCGTCAGACATGAAGGCCTCGCAGCAAAGTGCCTGACCAATACTATCTTTTATTGCCTGAAAAAACCGAACCATAGTTTCCTCCGATGTGCTTTGAGAGAGGAGATAAGCACAAGGTATTCCTGACCAGTCAGCCGCAATTACGAGCACTGTCGTGAGCAGAAGCCCATAAGAATTCGTACCATGCGTAGTGTCAACACATACAGCCTTGGCGCCATAGTGCAGAAGCATTTACTTTTGAGTGCAAGTCATAAGGGCCATGTTAAACTCCTTGATGTCTTTTCGTGAGAGCAACTCGTTATCAGCATAGAACAGAGCCGAATCTGTGCTTTCCTTTAGATCATGGATCCACATCAGCATACTGACAAAGTCATCGGGATCTCTTTGCTCCTCATTTCCAATTTGGTACTTGTACTTTATGTTATATATATCATTCGTAGTCAAAGTATGGAGCCTGTCCAATGCAACTCCAGCAAATGAGTGTGCATCTGCAAGAATCCTTCTAATGGGGACTCCTATACCGAGCTTTTGTGCTATGGCAGCCGCTTCAGTGGCGGACAAGCGCAGGTGTGTCACACTCTTCTCATGGCCATAGTGCTCGGCCTGGTACTCAACGGTTACCTTTTCACCATCCTGAGTGACAACCATACCAGCAAAACAATGTTTGTTGCATTTCACACTGCCCACTGCCTTTGGCTGCCGTTTACCTTGTCCAGACTGCACAGCTACTCCGGTACGGTGGCACTCTAGGGACCTCTTTGTCGCTCCAGAGGACAAACGCGTCACCCCTCTCTTTGCGATGAAGTGCGCTTGCTCCTTCCTTTCAGTGTTTTCCTTCCAGGCTTGAAATTCTGAAAATAGAAAAAAATTATATTTATGCAGAGACCACACAATGAGTGCATTTGATCTGCTATGTTCACAACCATTTACATGACATTATTCAAGCCTTAAGGCAGCCAGCTGTAGGCTTTGACCAAAAAGCGGAAGTTAATCACTCTCTACACGACACGGCTACTAAATGACTGCTCAGACTACTTTGAAGACAGCACATCGCCACGATGGATCGATAGTTACACCGCTTGGCTGCTGACCCGAAGGACACGGATTCAATCCCAGCCGCGGCGGTCGCATTTCGTTGGCGAAATTCTAGAGGCCAGTCTACTGTGTCCGACGTCAGTGCACGTCAAAGGACCCCAGAGTGTCCCTCATAGTCCGAGTCACTTTGAGATGGTAAACCTCCATGAACGTAAAACCCAAAACACTTACACTTCACTACTGTCGCCAGCCTAAGCATTATAAACGGTCCAGTGCACTTTTTAAAGCAGGCGTCATCCATTTTACAAATCCAGCAACCTGTAAATAGCGTACGAAAGATCACTAATCCTGAATCCTGAAAGGGCACATTATTACGGTATACCACCTACCGCTGTGTAAAAATCTTGAAGATTACCATGCCCAGTCTTCAATGTGTTTACACTGCATGCATTTATTTAAATTTCACTTGTCTTTCATTTCATGCACCAGAAAGACCACTTCGGATATAAGGTGAACAGTGGGGCTAGTTGATGCATGATATACTGGTGACAACAGCATCTAGAGGATGGAGGATAAGGGACACAGCACGCGCTCTGCACAACACAGCACGAGGGTTTCAGACAAACCTCCTTCCCTGCACACAAGCTAACATATTACTTCATGCGTGCATACACAAACAAAAACTAAGAACATGTGATTCTTTCTCACCTGCAATGGAAGAGAACTGAACCGTGCTGCGTCTCGCCATAAAGCCATGCTCCTGCTCGTGGTGCTGCAACAGTTCACGACGGTGGAGAAAAGCATTACAACAGAGGTCACATGCGAAAGTTCTCTCACGAGCTGATGAGCTCGCAGCTTCGGGGTGCTGATTTCGCACATGCCTACTTTGGGATTTCAGAAAAGCAAATTCAGCTTTGCACACAGGGCACAGATACTTATCTCGCGCTGGTGACTGAGCAGGTGGTGAATTTGGTCCTTCCATTCCAATGAGGCCACGAGGCGGCAGGCACAATGCTCACAGCACTGAAAAGAAAACTAAACAAAGGACGCGCAACTGCACTGACAACAAAACGTAAAACAAAGGGCGCGCAACTGCACTGAAAACAAAGCATAAAACAAAGGGCGCGCACACTGAAAACAAAGCGTAAACCAAAAGACGCGCTACAGCGCGCGCGCTACTGCGCGAACTCGCGAGTGGACAAGAGCACTGAAAACAAGACAACAAAGTACGCGCAACTGCGCAAACTGGCGAGTATAGAACGAGAGAATGTGACCCAAACGCAATTGGCGTAACAACTATCAATGAATCCCGGTGCACCTCAAGCGCAATTAGTGTCCTAGCCCATTGTCCTAAACCTAGGCGAGGTAAGTAACCTGACCGCGTAACGGCAGTCGGCGTATCTCTGCGGTCCGACAGATTCAAATCTGTGCCTGCGAAATGAAAGTAGTGACGTGATTTGACACAACTAATAACAATGTATCAACAAATTCAATTCACATAGAAACAGAACATAAAAAATGTGTTTATAAAATTCATAAGCTTTGTACTGCAATCATATCCAAAATTTTTATTTAAATGAGAAACAAAAACAAACAAATGTTGCTAGGGGCAGAGAATTCTAGGGAGGAACCAGAGCTAGGGACTGCTGGGGACGGGCTGAAGTAAACACAAAGAAAAAGGCCGGTTCCGGGCTCTGTCTAGACGCTTCGCTCCCCGACCTTTTGCCTACCACGAGCTCGCTATCGACTGCAGCGCCACCTCGTTTGTTTACAAACATGCAGGAGGTCTATAGAATGTTGACACGAAATGGAGAAAGCGAACTAGAAAATTGACAAGTAAATATCTGGACAGCAGTAAGGGGACAAATCAGCAATTATCGGTTAAGAAAAAGGTTAAAGAAACAAAGAGAGCTCTGTGGAAAACAGGGATGCTGACGAAATCGGCACTGGGAACATACCGGACCTTTAAACAGGAAATTGTCAAAAAAAATATCTATGATAATTGTAGGGGAAGCTCTTTGTTGTTTGAGGCCAAGACTGGAGTTTTGCGGACTAAGACGTATAGACCTCCTGCATGTTTGTAAACAAACGAGGTGGCGCTGCAGTCGCTAGCGGGCTCGTGGTAGAAGCGTTTGCGGGTCGGTGGGCTGGAAACGCCGATTGGTCGGTGGGAAGCGTGTCTGCGTGACGTTTTTTCGCTTCGCCCTCGTTCTCAACCGGATGTGGGGTCGCCACGCCTCTCTCGGCCTGTCCCTAGAGTGCCTAGGGAATCGCTAGGGCCGGCCGGCCGGCCGTCGGGCGTGCGTGGTCTGCGGGCATTCTCTTCGTGAGCGTAGGGGGCGGCGCGCGTGTTTTGGAAGCTGTCCAGGTATGGCTTTTTTTTTTACGGATGCCGAGGCAAGTCGTCGCTTGCTTAACCGAAATTTGACGGCTGCGCTGAAGCGGATGCCGTGTGTGGGCATCTTGAACCCAGACGTGAGTACCGATTCATGCTTGTCTTAACCGTGTGCGAGGCAAGTGCAGTCAGCAAGCCTGGCGATCGCTGGAGCGGTTTGCCGAGGAATCGTAAAAGTGAAATATTGGCTCAGCTGTTCTATAACTGGTACAGTGCAGTCGACAGGACGCACAGCGTGCCAGTGGGCCTCCGGTCTAGTACCAGCATAATATTGACAACCGAGTACAGGTTCTAAACTTTCACTTTCTTTGTGGTACACGGTGGCGTTGTAGCGCTTTAAATAGGTGTGCTGACGACTGTAAGTACAAGATGCGACAAATATAGTGGTGCCTTGCAACAATATTTGTGCGTGGGGAAACGAACAGTCGTGTAGAAAAAGTTAACTCCTGCATGTGACCGTGAATTTGCGAACTGCTTTGATAGAAGTGAAGGCGAGCGGACAGTGACACAGTCCCCTTGCTATTCTCAGAGCCTGAACTTTCCTGCGTAAATCGACCTTTGTTTTTCAGAGAGCATCCGCGAATTGAGGTGTGTACCCACAGATACTGCAGTGCAGCTATCCTTCCAAGTCCAATTTCCAGGTGGCTGGCATACTCTTGAAAGCATTCTAATTATTGCTTGCTGCACTGGAGGGGTTGCAGTATACCAGACACACTTGCCAAACTCTTAAGCAGTAATTGCATGAACTAATGTTCTTTGGTGATGTGCCCCGCGACACAATCGCCTGTCACTCGTCACCTTGTTCATTCGCCTCACGGCATTGAAGAAGTGTAATTATAATAACTCCCCGTTTTTAAGACTCAGCAGCATGAAGTATGACAACAGTACTAATGAAAAATCTTTTGGTAATATATTGTATTTCTAAGGGATGCTGTGAGTGTTGCAAAAATTTTGCAAGAAGGGAGTTTAGTCTCCCACAACCATAATAGTTAATAATAAATAGCCTAAATGACCTTCCTGGCTCTATTATGCCCACCAAATTTTCGCTTAACTATTTCACCAAGCTATAGCTCAGATGAAGCGAGCATTGCCAGCTTCTTCGCTGAAACCATGCTAAAAAAAACTTCCTTCGAAAATGCTGCTGTGATTGGCTAGTCTTGTGAGCTGATTTCAGGCGGGCGCCACTTTCATGTCAGTTTTCATACAGCATAAATAATGCCAACTAAAGCCTCAAATGGCATGAGTGGCAGTGTCTGGCAGATAGTGAGCAATGGTAAAGCAAAGGACAATAAAGACTTAATGAATTTGGAAAAAAAGAGTCAGCAACACAGAGAGACAAATATTGACACAACTGTTATGCCATCAAGAGGGATGACAGTAATTTGAAATTAAGACAATGACATCAGATGAAATAAAGGGCAGGAAGAAATGCAGAGACAGACTGCAAAATTTTTTTCAGGGTCTATTTAGTATTCATGCGAAATACACTAGGTGGAAAACTATTGAATGAGGCAGGTACATAGTATTGACGTGTGCGCTTTCCATACCGGGTGTAGGAGCAAGTAACATGCCGCTGTTTGTAATGTACTGCATACACTCCAGTGTTTGGTCAGCTACCTTGGCCACCTTTTGGCAGCTCACAGATTCCAGCTAAATATCATAGCATGGCAAAACGCAAGCTGTTGTGTGTCTGTGTGTCCCGATCCAAAGCTAATTTCAGAATAATAATAATAATTGGTTTTGGGGGAAAGGAAATGGCGCAGTATGTGTCTCATATATCAGAGCACACCTTAACCGCCCAGCGCCGTAAGAGAAGGGATAAAGGAGGGAGTGAAAGAGGAAAGGAAGAAAGAGGTGCCGTAGTGGAGGGCTACGGAATAATTTCGACCACCTGAGGATCTTTAACGTGCACTGACATCGCACAGCACACCGGCGCCTTAGCGTTTTGCCTCCATAAAAACGCAGCCGCCGCGGTTGGGTTCGAACCCGGGAACTCCAGATCATTAGCCGAGCGCCCTAACCACTGAGCCACCGCGTCAGGTGGCTCAGAAAAAAAATTCAGAAAAATAACGCTTTGCGTGTGCATTGGCCACGGTTTTGTAAGTTCTAACATCAGCGCACACTTGCAAGAAATGCGACATCTTTTTTTAAGGAGAAATACCATGATCACAGGAATGAACAGAAGTGAGTGAGTGACCTTCTAGACCACCAAAATCATACCTGTCATTCACACCAAGAGCAAAGTCTGTGGCACTGAATGTGACAACTCGTGCAAACAGAGGAGGAAAGACATAAAAACACCATGGTGTGTGCTCCTGGGAAAATATACACGTTGTTAATGAAAGCAGCAAAGAGCGAGTTACAAAATATGCAGGATTGCATGTGCTAGTGGCAGTGTTTTTCCCTTCGCAAAGTCAAGGTGGCAATGACTGATGCACTGGCAGACAGAGCAGACTGATCATGATGAGAGTGAATGTTTATGGTGCAAGGGCATCTGCGGCCAAAGAGCGCCATGGCACAAGGTATTTTCGTTTGCTCAATGTGGAGTCAAAGACCCATTTCCCAAGCATTTCACCATGAATAAGCCGAGCACCAAGCAGGGGAAAGCTTGTGCCCATTGTATCACCGGCGGGTACCCGGCGACACTGGGGATCGAACCCCGTTCCTCCCGCATGCGAGGTGGATGCTGAGCCACTAGGCCGCCGCTGCGGTCCAGAGCAGACTGTAGCTCGGACCAAAGGAAACAAAAATCTCTTAAGCAAGCAGCAAAGTGACATTCCAACCACATTGCTTATCAGTTTGAAATTGGCTGCCTATACACTATTTACAGTGCCATGTCATGGAGGCTGCCATCTTTGATCACGTGGTCACGCTGCCATTGCATGCCTCCCGACCGCTGAGCTCCTGCCTCGTCCCAACGGCTGCTGCTTCGGGGGGTTTGGCTCAGATAGCCAGTGTTTCGGCTGATATGGTTGTAAAGGAGTGGGAAGGTGACACTAGCATAAGGCTAAAGGTTCAAAGAACATTTTAAAACCACAATTTGATCACTTCAGGCGTGAAAACGTGATCGGGCTGCATGTCGTGGAGATACACTCAGCTCTCAGCCTCTTCGAACCGACGAAGGCTTCTCTTGAATGCTACACTGTTCAACACCGCAAGCTAGCAGGTCACTGCTCTTATGTTTTGAAGAGATATGCAAAAATCTCGGCATATTAGACTCGCTACCCGGCATTGCTCAAAGACGAGACGCACTGCCTGCATGGTACAATTTGTCAGCAATCTGCGATTTCACGCTAACTTCTGTAAGAAGCACACTCTACAACAGATTATAGAAGAATTTCTTGTACTCAAAGAAAAATACAGTGGTTCACGGACTTTTATATGGATGGCTGGAAAACTTGTTTATGTTGGAAGTGCAGTGGTGAAAGTGTACTGAGTGTACTTCCGGCTCTTTAATTTAAAAATGTGATTTCTCCGCTTCTTAGCGCCATCATACACAACATAAAATAGCCACAGCTCAAGGACAAAACAAAACTGTGCTGGGTGCCGAGCCATGTCGTTATTAAAGGCAACGAGAGAGCAGATGTCTGCGCTGCTCAAGCTCGTGGCAGGGAAATAAAAACGCACATATCCCCTTTAATGGAAATTGAAGCAAATAACAAACTTCACTTTGCTATGCCAGTTTTAGATGAATGGAAGTCTTGCACCTGCCTGAAAGGTTTTGAGGAAGTGGCTATCTGCCATCATTCATATAGGACATGCACATCTCACACATAACTTCCTACTGCCAAGCGAAGAGAAACCTGTTCGCAGAAAATGCGGAGATGAGCTTACAGCAAACCACATTTTATTTTCATGCACAAAACTTTAATGACTGGGAAAAAATATTTTACCTCATTTTATAAAGAACACATTCCTTTTCCTCCAGCCGTGATTTTAGGTGCAGACACACTGGTCGATATGTCAGATGTTTTTAGCTTTTTAAGGGAAGCAAACATGCTTCATAAACTCTAAATGTTGGCCCTATGCTTCGCTATATACACTGAAACCTCAGCCACTTTCGCAGTCCTGAGAAGATGGCGGAGGCCTTTATCTGAGTTGCGGGAACCTCCAGAGCATTGCCCACGTTGTGGAGGTTACCCGATTTTTTCTGATTTAAAAGCCGGGTCCTGCCTTAAGGTCCCTTATTGCGTAGAAGGTGCGGTGTGTTGTAAACCTTTCTCTTGCAGCAAGTAGTGTGTTAGACAGGCTGGGTGGCGTCATAATGAAAGACTCGCGTGGCATGCTAGCAGGATAAAAACTGGCCGTGTAGGACTTGGTTGCACATTGTAGCTCTAGTGGGTTCATGCCTTGGCTCAGACTCATTCTCAAAAACATAAGTAGGAAACTATAGAAGCTGAGAAGACTGCAGTAGGAGGCGATAAAGGCATCAATATATGTCAGTGTCTTGCCAGAAAGCACTCCTAGCACAGGGGGACATCCGGGTCTGTTCTTATCCTTGTGTGTGTGCCTGGTTACCTGCCATTGATTAATTACGGCATTGTAATTTGGTTCTCATTGAGCACTGAATTTGTGTGGATGCATTCCTTCTGCCTTCTTTATGCAATGTTTACTGGAAAGCTGTGCCAGAAAGCCGAAATACTTATTGTAGCTCTATGCTGTTAGGATGTCATGCTTGCTCAAGCTGCCTTATTTATCAACGTATCTCATTTTGTTTTCAGCATCGCTTCCTGGATGCAATGAAGGCACCCAAGAGGCACCTTTTCGCCGCTGATGGCTATCACCTGTCAGCTGGCGAAGGTATCGAGGAGCTGGCGGAGGTCTTCGTCAGGGGCCTCGCAAAATTCTATGGAGCGGGCATCCTGGCACCGTTCTCAGGTGCACCTGCCAGGTATATCATCCACCAGTGCCATCAGTTCGGATCCAAGGGCCACCGGCATGGGGACTGCTATGAGTACTGCAGGCCATAGGACCTCCACTACAGCCTGTAGTACTTACAGCAATGGGCAGTGCAGGGATTGCAAGGTTTTGATGAGGAACTTGGTGGCAGTGAGACCTGTTCCTTATGTGTTTCTGAGCTGCATCTGCTCTGTGGAGTCTGCAGCATCAAGTGGGTGCTCACTGACATTAGCCAGCACCGAGGCATTTTTCTATTTAGACTTCATTGAATTTGCCATTGGTGTGGCCTAAATTAATTGAAAGCTTTCCTCGTTCGCATCACTTATATCCAATGTGTACCTTCGTGACAAACCCCTCGTGGCAAGCATTATTCACATCCATTAAACTGTTGGCCTACTTCATTATGCCAGGCATTGGTGAGCCAGAACTATATGAAAGGAAAAAAATAGTTGGTAAGGATATGAAGAATCTGTGGAACCTCTAAGCTGTGTCCCTGTGAATGACAAACTGGCTTTTAAATGTGTAGTGCGGCCACATCTTTATCTAAAATAGCAGTGCCTCACAGCCGTGTAATGCTGTGTGTTAGCACAAGGTGAATCTTTTCATGCAGCCATAGCATGCGCAGAACTTTGCAATACGCTTTCACAAATGTCGTTGCCACTGTACCAGGTTCCGTATGTATTACAAATGCTTTTCAACGCAATGTGCAATGGTTTGGTTTGCTGTAGCTTTGTCCCAAAGCGACTAAGGCTATGAGGGCTGCCGTCGTGAAGGTCTCCGGAAATTTCTACCGCCTGGGCTTCATTAATGTGCACTGACATCGCACAGCACACGAACCTCTAGAATTTCACCTCCACCGAAATTCGACCGTTGCGACCGGGGTCGAACCCACGCCTTTCGAGTCGGCAGCCGAGCACCATAACTGCTAGGCAACCGCAATGGACTACAGTGTGCAATGGTAGGAAAAGTTCACTTAGTAAAAAAATTGGCGCCAGGTACGTGGATTCCTATGGCTGGTTCAAAGAGGGTTCAAAGCCATTGCTATATTATATCCATCATTTCATCATAAACCATTTTGTTCTAGCAAGGCTTGACTGCATTTTTTGCTATCTGAAGGATGAAGCAGACATCCAGTTCCTCTCCAGTGGTTGAATGAGTGTCCGGACGAATTTTAGGATGCAGTGATGCTGTGACTCAGCTTCATTGCTTTGCCTGCCCCCTGTGTGACTGGAGCACTTGTGCTTTCGCTCTTCTGCATCTTCTGATGTGACTGTAGGGGATGTGCTTCCACAAGCATGAACCACACACCGTGCTGGTTAGCGGGGAAAAGGCTCAAAGCTTTATTGCACATGACATATGTAGCCGAGAAAGCAGTGAGGCCACCTAGTGCAACACACACTACATCCCCCCTTGTTTAAGAAAAGAACAAAAATGCACTCTATGCTCAGCACTACACAAGCACAAGTTCAGTCTTATAGGCCTCCAAATCAGTTGTCTAAATCTTGACACTCAAAAGTGTGAACTTGAAGGTTGTGACGGGGGTGAAGCCATGAAGTTGGGCCAAGAACTACTTGCATCCCTGCTGTATTAGTCTCACTCCTTGATGGCTTCCTCTCGGGTTCATTCCAGTAACACGTTTGGCAGGACCCTCGGACATTGGGACATTGAACAGTGGGATGAGGAATAACCTGTAGCATTGAAGAACTTTCTTCAGGTCCTCCACTACATACGGCTGGGGGATGTTGAACTGGTCCCAGAACCATCGCAGGGTTATCTGCCATACACCCGAACTTGCCCACTCGTCTGAAGTGGGCACTGTACCTGAGGTGAATTCCTTTTCCTATTAGCTTGATCGCTCAGACTAAAAGACTTAGACAATGGCCAGCCTGGTTCAAGCTGCTTGATGTCTTAGGAACTCTGGTGTGCATCTGCCTATGAGAAGTTGTGCTGTGCTTAGTTCACTGACGCCAGGAATTTTCTGGTAGACAAGCAGTGCGAGGAAAACATTGTCCGCCTTGACGGTCCACGCCATCCTGTCCACCTCAGCTTTTGACTGTGGGAATCTTGGGCTGCTGGTGATATGCGTAAAGCCTTAAAGGATGTGCAAAGGTAAAGACGACGTCGGATGAGGATTATGAACCATTGTCGCTGTGGGCTACCTCTGGGATCCCATGGCCGGCAAACGCTCTTGATGGCTGCGATAACTGCCGGTGTTGTAGTAGAGTGCTGACTAGTGACTTCAGGGAAGATTGGAAGAGGTCAACTCCCACCTCCAGCTGGGGAAGGCTTGGAGTCTAAGGCATTGTTGGTTCTATGCTCTTGCCACAGTGTCTTGGTGTGCCTCTTGACTATAGGTCACCACACTGAATCTTGAGCAATGGCTTTGCATTGGTTAGTACCTTGATGCTCGTCATGATTGAGATCCGTATGGAATGATGAAGGGCCATTGACATTGCAATGAGGGCTCCTTTGAGAAGTGGCCGTCGAAAACACTGAGGTTTCCATGATGTGTCTAGTACTTTTTAAATGTGAAGCAGTATCGTCTGCTGGTCCAACCTTTGGTGCAATACTCGAGCAGAAGGTTGCACGTTCGTCTTAGCGAGTGGAGGAAAAACCTACGAGTGTGCAAAGAGTCCTTTCATCAGCTCAACAAGATCAGCTTGCCTGGGCAGTGTGCCATCCGGTAGCGCACATCGGAGCATGTCCACAGTGGCTAACAGCTTGCTGGGTACATATGGCACCTGTCACTGTAAGTGCATCAGCTTCAGACAGAACCGCTGAATCTGCGGAGGTAACAAGCAGACATCCATGCTCCCATTATTGCCAGTTGTAGCTGGTGATCCATCTCAAGGAAGAAATGTAGACCACATACATACTCATCAATGCGAAGCACTGGCTAGCCTGCTGCCGAAGCCTCCGTCTCTGTCTGATTGTGCCAACGTTTTGCTGTTGTGAGTGATGGAAAAACTGGTTGACACTCACGGGAAGGCTGCTTCAGTTACAGGATGGCACCAAGACCGAAGGAGCTGCCTTCGGCTGATTCTTTCGTCTTGATCCCAGTGTAGTACCAAGTACGAGCAGAGCAGTTTCTTAAGCTTGGCAAAGGCAGATTGTTGAGCGTGGTTTTTAGTCCACTCCCATCAGCAGCAAAGCTCGGATCTGTGCTTTTGCTTTTGATATGCGAGGTAGGAAGCATCCAGTGCAGTTAACGAGGCCCAGAAGTCGACGAATGCCTGCGGCACCTTGAGACACTGGCATGACTTTCATTGTGGCGATGTTGTCTGGGTCATGAAAGCCTTCGTTTGTATTTCATCGCATGACACCTGGAGACCCTTCACACGCTCCTCTTCCACATAAAGCCTCAGTTCCTTTTCTTGAGCTTCATACCTCCCGGTTGCTGGCCCGCGAAAAGCACAACGCCGCCCATTGCAAACAAACAGTCGGTCCCGCTGTTTCCGCCAACCCCTAATCAACTTTTCATTTATGTCGAATTCACGCTGAGTGGAACTGTTCGAGTTCTCTGCAAGAAAGAATCGCTTGTCGCTTGAAGTTGGCAGTGTATCTTTGTCAATGTGACATGTCCCTCAAGTGCACAACTGCGAATGCGGTGGCAAAACGGAGGCGCAGAGGGAAACAACAGACACAAAGACGGGCATTCCGAGTGACTGGTATACGAGCCCTGTACGAAGCCTGCAAAGTACACAACCTGAAAGCGGACGTCACCGCCACCTTTATGAATTAGTTAAACCAGTGATTCTTTTAATTGCAGTAGTGCTTTTGCTGGATTTTAACTGTCGCAAATTTTCCATTTTTAATATTTATGTTATGCGCGACTGCGGCTTCGACATGTCGGAGCGTTTGTTTTGATCACGACCTCTTCTATAAACTACAATACACTGGCTTTCGTACCTATTTAAACACCAAAATAGACCGCTTTCTAAGCTGTCTAAACAATAAGACCACAAAAATAAGTGAAAGAGCGATGCGGGTCCACACTGCAATTCGCTGTTATTTTCGACTGAGAGGCCACACCTCCACAGCTCTGTCGTTTGCTCGTCGGCATGGCCGTCTCGAATACAGTCGACAGCATTCAAAGTAGTTCCAAACGTTTTCATTAGACTTGGCAACGCTGATTTTTTCTTCATTTTTAGTGTGTGTATTTACTGTTAACACAAGTATAGTCCCAGTGTAGCCGGCGCTGCTTGAATGAAATAAGCTAGCGCGCTGCTTTTGCTCATTTTGGTCACGAATATAGGTCAAGCTTCTTTGGTCACAAATATAGCTTGACAGCTAATTGTTGGTAACATTTCTGAAAAAAAACGTCTACCTATATGAGAGTAGATACGGTACCTTTTTCACTCTGAACTATGCCTAGGAATTCTACTTAGTGATGTCCAAAACAATGTTTGTTTATGTTTAGCTTTACATTCTCTTTACACCCATGTTGCCCAAATGATCCATAAGTTCAGCAACTTATGGTCATGCTCTTCTTTCTTTCCCAAAAAAACCTGAATGTCGTCAAATTTACGATTGGTTTTCGAATATTCTGGCCATTTCTTTTTGAAAGAATACTGGGGCAGTTGTTATTTGAAACAGTAGTTAACAGTAGCAGCAATTAGCAGCAGGCACAATGAATTTAGTCAATTCGTGACAATTTTCGCGAAAGACAGATTTCATGAAGTCCAGCCCTGGCATCCAGCTTTGAGAAAGCCTTGCCATCACCAAGATGGCCTAAAACCCGTCTTAACTGTAGGTGAGACTTTCCATTCCCTAAGAACTTCCTTGTTGAGCATTGCCAGATCCATATAGAGGCGGTATCTACCCAAAGCTTTTAGAGAACCACGTTTAGGCTAGCACATCATGGTGTAAGGTTATCTATATTTTTCACAACTCCTTGTTTTTCAAGGATGTCAAGCTCTTCCTTCGCCACATTACGAGAGGCTGGGAAATGCTACAAGGTATGCTAATTGTGAAAGGCTTGGTATTTTGCTGGAGTCTGATAGTGTATTCTGCACCGAAAGTCCCTATGCCATCATATTTCTTGCATTTGCAACTGAGGGAGAGGCACCCTGACTTCCTTGGGGAGAATGTTGAAGTTGTTACGTTTCGCCTACGACGCGCGGTATAGCCGGCGCGGATGCAACGGACGCCGGGGCTTCGTTCAAAGTGGCGGTCATTTTGACCCGTTCATCGCTGCCGCAACGCCTCCCGCCAAGCGCGTCCAGGCAGGTTTCAATGCCACGTGTCGTGTGTGCGTGTGTGTGTGTGTGTGCATGTTGGTGCCCACGCTTGTCAAAGCGCGGCAGCCGGGGAGAGGAGCTCCCCAACTGGGAAGCGAGGAGGTCTGACCGGCGCCGGCCCGGCGGACGCGTCACTTCACGTCTCAACATGTCCGTGCGTCGCCGTCTCGTGCGACTCATCCCGAGCCGTTCCTTCTTGCCCTCGACTCCGAGGGTATAAAAGCAGCTGCCCCGGACGCCAAAGAGAGACTTCGATTTCTTCCGTCGAGTAACGTGGTCGCCCTGACCGGCTGCTCTTTTGCGATGCCAGAATAAACAAGTTGTTCTGTTGCCAGTCGACTCATTCTTTGCCAGGACCTTCGGATGTTTCCAGCTGTGCCCCAGGCCGCCAGGCCAACGCTACCCCTGGGGCTTGCAACCCATTTGCAACAAAGTGCATCTGCCAAATGAACAACTCCAATACCTGTTATGCTGAGTAACCAAGAAGTGGTGACGGCGACGACAGCAGGACATAGATTCTCTGTTTCGAAGTGCAACCCTTCCATTTGAGAATAGTGAAAAATTGACCAGCAACCCTCAGCTGGCAGTTGTCTGGCCCGGTGAGAGTCCCCTTCAGCGTGCCCAGCAGCGACGGAAAGCCTGGAAAGGTGTCGGGAACTGCAGTCACTTCTACACCTTGGTCCACTTCAAATTTGGGAGGAAGTCTGTTGACCTTCATGCGCACAAACTTCGTGTCAAGTCTTTTCCGCCTTGATGGGACAGAAATTGCGTGCAAGTGTCTTGGAGATAAGCGTTGCTTGGCGAGACGGACAGTTTGGCGGAGACGCTCTCATAAGGTCCTTTCTTTTTGCAAAACCTACATAAAGCATTGTGCACAGGGCAGAAGGCATGCACATGAGCTTTGGGTCCACAAAAGTTGCAAAGCTTCTTCTGTTTTTTGACGTGTGTCTGTTGGAATGTATTTGTGATGCACGTGCCTGCGTTCACAGTCAGAGACCCATCTTGTGCCCTTTCCTTTCTTTCCTTCTGTGCGTCCTTGCGCAAGCAAGCATGCAAAAATGCTTTGTAAAGAGTCAGATCTGGCATGCGACACAGCTGTTCTGAAAGCTTGGCGTCGAGCAGGCCAACAACAAAGCCGTCAATTTCCAGCCTGTCCTCGACAGTTAAAGACCCAAAGTTACAGCTTCTTTACCATCGAACGCAGGGCAAAGTAGAATGCGTCTACGCTTTCGGATCGTTGCCGTATGTGCTTATGAAAGCGAAAACTTCTGCAATAAGCTGTGAAGTGTTGCTTGACTTGTGTGTACTCGCACATTCCACCCCTGAGTGCCGAAGTGAATTGAGGACACGGTGCACTTAAACTCCCGCACGCTATAGATGCATACGAACCTTGACTTCATTCATTGCCAAAGACGCTGCCGTAGCAACAGAAAATATTCAAATTGTTCCACCCGTGATGACCAGGAAGCCAGCTGATCGAAGTTGAATGCTGGTGGTGGTGCTAGGCCTACCAAACCGGTGAACTGAGGGTACATCTCAGGCCGACAGTGGAGTATAACGATGAAGCGTGAGCCTTCACTACGAAGAAGATGGTCTTGAATTAACCTAGCTTGAAGGAACTTGATCCTGGATTCCAAGCAATTGTGACGCCATGTGGAAATGGCAGTGTTACAGAATTCAGTCGGCCGCTAAACCTAGCCTTGATTTAGGCTAGCAGATGGAGCCACAGGAACCGAGACGCTCTCGACACCAGAACGCAAAAAGCATTTATTTCAGCCAGCGTTAGTAAAAAGATTTTGCTTGGTGCACGCGCAACTGGTGGAGATGAAATTAAATGGGCTCCATACTTTGAGGAGGCA